>BHFT01022157.1:0-50157 GCA_004320025.1 Laticauda laticaudata
CGGGATCAAGCTGCTTTCCAAAAAGATGTTTTATATTTTTATGTTTTGTGTTTTGTTTGTATATGTTTGTTTTTTAAAAATTAATAAAAAAATTTCCAAAAAAAAGAAAAGAAATAAAGATAATTTTTCTGTCAATGAGAACAATCAACCAATGGAACAGCTTGGGAGCTTTGTCACTGGAAGCTTTCAAGAAGAGACTAGACTGCCATGCGTCAAAAATAATGTAGGGTCTCCTACTTGGGTGTGTGTGTGTGTTGGACTAGATGACCCATAAAGTCCCTTCCAACTGTTATTCTGTTATTAAATCTGTTGTTTGAAGGGAAGAGTCAAAGTTGGGTTGGCAAATGATGAAAGCAGCAGCTTGCCCTGTGGTCAAGTTCCAATCTTTTTCTGCAGGTATCACACAAAAGTAGACAGTTTAGTCTAGTTGATTAAGATACCAGGCTAGAAACTGGGAGTCCAGGCATTCTTCTCTTGCCTTAGGAACAACACCAGTTGAGTTACAGTACTTTGTTTTAGGCTAGTGATTCTCTCTCTCAGCTCTAGGAAGAAGGCAATGGCAATCTGTTTCTGAAAAAGTTGCCAGTAAAATTACACACAAAGAAAGGAAGGGGAAAATATTTGTGTTGCAATGGTGTTTTCATATTTTTGATAAAAGCATCAGATCCTGTAGCTATTTTCATATCACCACCATTCTCTTCTTGTTTTACTGCATGTATTTCTTAAGTAGCAGCTTGCCACCTCATTCAATCTCCTTTTATAGTTCTCCTTCATTTCTCATAGAATAAGAATCCAAACTAAGACCTATGTTTTTAGCAGCAAAGTAGATACAGTCTGTTTTGTTTAAATTTTGTTTGTTTGTTTGCATGTTTGAATAAATATGTGAAAAGCCATGAAGAAGCTCTGCTGAAAGTTGATTCATCACAATAGCCTTTAATATGTTAATTTCTAAAAATCCATTCACTCATTGTATAATACAATTTATCCAACATTCATTGCAAACATTCAAGCTTTCAGTTTTCATGGCACTGTCTGCATACAAAAGAGCCCGGATGCCCATCATGCCCAGCATTCCTTGTATTAAACAGCGAAGGGGATAACACATATTCTTGTTGAACTCCCTGCTTCACATCAAACCATTCACTAAGTGTGCACTTTATTTTCGCTCTTGCTGTACTTCCAACATAAACTGCTCTTATCCCATTCAGCAATTTTATATTCACTCAAAACACTCCATAACTCAAAAGTTTATGTTTTCCCTCAATCCACAGGTGTATGAATACATTTTTGTCATTTTCATATATTTCTTAATGACCTGCTGAAGAGCAAAAATCTGATCTGCAAACTTTCCCCCCAAATAACGAGCCACTCTACTTGTCCAATTTTATTCACTATCATCTTTGGGTGCTTCTTTTGATCAGAATTCTGCTGAATGCGATGAATATGATAGGAAGTAAATATCTACTTCTAAAATCTGATCCTTTTGTTTTGAGAGAGAGAGAGAAAGAGAAAGAGAAAGAGAAGGAGAAGGAGAGAGAGGATGTTACCAATCACCTGCAATGTAAAAGCTTAAATTCCTTGTGCTCCCTGCAGAGAGTGTGAAATTAATTTAATTGCTGTTGCTCTCTAGTTCTCATTTGGTGTAACTGAATGCAAATAAAAATAATTAGAGGCAAGCAGAATATTTGTGGTGTGGAGATTTAAGGAGGCTTTGGATAGAAGCAACAAAGATACGACCATGGGATCTTTAAGGGAGAAAGTGCCTCTGAGTTTTTTGTACTGAATGTACTGAATGTTTCCTGCCACATTACAAAAGTCTAAGTAATCCCAGATTTCAAAAAGAAACATTTTTCAGAAGGGTTTAGGATCTCAAAGGAATGTTAAATTTGGAAGAGCTAAGACTTTAAGCCCCTGTCACACTGCACCAACGGATGGAAAGAGGATGTAAAACGGAGAAAAACACTTGCCATCACTCTGGTTTAACCGCGATGCTTCTGTTTCTGTACTCACTGCCGTCCGTTTGGATTCCTCTCTCGTCCGCATCCGTCATTGACGTTTATATCCGTCAAGGGTTTGAATGTTCAAAACTCTTTCAGCGGAAAAATGTTCCAATGCGTCGTTCTGCATCGCTAAGCATATCGGGGACATCTGTTCTGCACGTTACCATCCGCTATATTCTGTTAGCATCGTGCCTCCCTGCGCAACCACAATCGCATCCGACACAAATCGCATCCGCTTCGGACACAGGAGGAAGCGACCGGACAGGGAACGGATCGCAGCGTTAGTACAGGACGGAGAAGAGGATGAAAGCGGATGCAGCACGCAAAGAAAGCATTTAAGAATGGAAAAACCGTTCGAGAGAGGGCCTATTCGGATATTAAGGATGTCTTAGAGGATGCCTAGCGGATGCAAAGGGACACAAGGGGAAAACCTATATTCGTGCTATAAAAAGGGGGAGCAACTTACCTGCATCTCTACTTTCAGACATCAGCCCTGCTGTGCAGACTCTGCAGCTGTCATCTGGTCTTTCTTCCAGACATCCAGTCATCTCCACAATGGATCGTAACAAACTCCTTTTGTAGCACATCCTTCTGCAACAAGTGCGAGCCATCACAGGCTCTGGTGACTGTACTACGGGAAGAAAAGGTGGCGGCAAACGAACGTCTGGGTCCAAAGATGGATCAAGGGAGAAGAGCAAGAGTACGGAACTGTATCAACAAGCTGATGGTGGAGCTCATGGATGAAAGCACTCGTAGGCTCTCCAGAATTTTCATGAGGATGCCTCCAGCTCATTGTTTGATGAAGTTGTGGAGCGGCTGACCATCCAGGTTGCGCCCCAGCAGAGCACCAATTCCCCCCAGCCTGGACCTGGGGCTCAGGTGGCACTGACTCGGCGCCACCTGGCCTTATGGGATCACGTACCGGATAGCATGCAGTATGGGATGGAGGGTGCCACAGCAACACAATCATCATTGTGGTCAGAGAATAAGTGGTGCAGGCCATCAATCGAAGAAATACTGGAGGTAGCTCGATCCAATGCCCTCCCTGAATAAGGCTGGAACGAAAGTGCCAGAGTCGTGGTGGTCGAGAAGTGGAACTTCCCAAGCCGTTGGAGCCATTGATGGGCAAGCCACGTGGCTGCAAAGACACAGCAGCCAAGTCGGGTCACTGAATTTCAGACTATCACATGGCTTTCTTCAGCATCGCCTCTTTCGCCATGGTCGATGCTGAACTACAAGTTAATGTATCGAATGCTTGCAGGCAACGGGTCATGTTAGAGCCAGGTATTACACGCCAGTGGCAGCTCAGGAGGGCCTCGGAATGCAACCTCAATCATGGGCTTGCAGAGTCCAGACCCCTGCCCAATGACACACAAGATGTGCCCTACTTCATCGTTGGGGGAAGACGCCTCTCTCCTCAGAACTACTCATGAAGCCCTAGTATTCCAGATTGCCGTACCCGTGAAGAAGAGGATCTTCACACTACAGGCTGTCCAGGGGCTAAAGTGCGGTGGTGGAAAACCCTTTGCATCCTGGCAACAGGTTCCGGTACTTCTCACTCACCTATGCAGCTTGCCAGAGACATTGAGGCGGATTTGTGGAAGCTTGCTGCACTCCTGGCACAGAATTCATGCGCACATCTGCTCCCAGTGTTTGCAGAACAGGTCTCAGTGGACCTCCAGCAAGGCATGAGGACATGGTAGCCTGGGGAAGATGGAGGCAAGGGCATAAACTGATAGATGACTGAGGATTGTGCAAGGCCTCTTAACAGAGCCTCACGTGAAGGGAGGAAGCAGAGCGGCACCTCCTGAGACACTGGTGCATACTCCAGCTGGAGCAGTGGAGTGGCAAGACAGGATGAAAGATGATTAATTGGATGCTTCCTTCAGTCTGTCTCATGCACACTGATGAGATTAGGGCATGTCATGGTTGGGTGGCCTACATGAAACAGGGCATTTAATAAAGAGTTTGTTTATGTTCAAATATGTGTGGTAAATGATTTACATTAGATTTGATATAAAGGGCATAGGTTTGGCAGCTGGGAGGATGGACATAACAGTCCCCCACTTGCTTTGCAGCTGGGAGGTTTTATCTATCCCACAGCTATTACCGCATCCGCAAAGGTATACCTGCCCATGCCAACGGTATCCCTGCCATTCCACTGCTATGCCTTATCCATCCAAAGTAATCCCTGACTATCCCACTGCTATCCTTTACCATCCCAAAGATATTCCTGACCATACCCACTGCTATCTTTTACTCCATCCCAAAGCATCGAAAAGGTTAAAGCCATTCTAAAAAGTTTGCACCAGATTTATTGACATAAATGAAATGAGCAAGTGTGTGAAGCAAAGATAAAACTATATATTAATCACAAAGCTGTAAAAGAATCATTGACCCAAGTCAAGTTAAATAAAGGACGTACAGGTAGCCAGACAGTCTCTGGCAATCCTCCTTGGTCATCAGAGGTGTGAACAGTCTCAGGGGTGAAGGGATCCAGGTGCCTGTGGGGGTGGTGGCTGCTGGAGTGCTGTCTGAAATTGCCATGGGGTGGCCTGGCCCCGAGAGGACAACAAGGGGACCGTGTGTTGAGGAAGCTTTGACAGCTGCTCAGCCCCGTGATGTTGAGAGCTCCTTCTCTTGCAGGGGGTGTCAGCCCCAGTACGAGGACAGATGTACTAGGCTGGGCTTGGCTGTTGGGTGGAGAAGGAGCTGTATGGAGCTGTCTGGTCTCAGCTGGGTGAGGAGCTGGCGTTGGTGATCTGTTGCTTGGTGGCATCGCTGTCCTCCGTGGCATATTGGTGTGGTGGCATCCGGGGCATCGGTGGAACTTCGGTGGCAATTGTGTCGTACCGATAGACTCTGTGCCATTGACTGGGAAGGGCTGCCCTGTGCTGCTGGACATTCTGGTAGCCGTAGCCCTGGTATGGGGGCCTGTGGAAGCCTTGAGGCAATGGGAGGGAGCATCAACGTGGGTGAGGAGCAGACCTGGCCTGAAGTGGGCAAGGTCTCTGGGTCCTGGAGGGCTTGGGAAGTCAGCTCAGTGGTCCGGTCCTTCACTCCTGGTACTGGGGTTTTCTCGCATCCGTCGAGGTTTCTGGTTGACATAGGTGAGGACCAGGGCTGCGTGGAGATGAGGAGTCCCGGTGGACCTCGCTGAGAGAGGAAGACTCTGCTGCTCCAGATGGTGTCCTGACTCAGCCAGAAAGGGTGGCTTCTGCCCTCCCTGTCTGGATCTTCTGCTTTCTGTGGAGGGGAGCTGTGCGTGGATGCGGGTTGGACTTGGTGCAGTGCCGATATCCTTTTCCCATCTGCACAGGGAGTCCTCCCAATGTGCTCCCACGGTTAAAAACACCTGCCGCGGGTTTTCTCCGATGGCACGCGTCCACAAGAAACATGCCTAGAGAACAGAGGTGACTCTCCCGGCTGAAGAGGACTGTCTCAGCCGGCTGGCTTGAGAGAGAGGGTGCTGAGAGGGGCTGCGCTGTCTGCACTCCCGGTGGGGATCTCCCCTCCGGAAGCTGCACCTGGCCATGACATAAGGTTCTCTGTCCATCCAGCTTAAACGTGGCCTGGCCAGCATTTCTTGAGGATTGCAGCTTCCCGTACAGTGTGCATGTTTCCACCGCCGAGGAGCAATCCGATGTGTAACCCAGACTTCGCCTTCTGCTCTCCCAAGCAGCTGCTTCTTTTGGTGTCCCTGTACCAGTGGTGTCCTTCCGCACAGATAGTCATTCTCTCTCATCCACTTCAGCACTCATCCTCGTGTCCTCTCAATTGGAGTATGCCTCCTCTCCTTCCGCATATGCCCTCTTCCCCTTTGGCAGAACCAGATGGCTGCTCATACAAGAGGCTTCCAGTTTGTAGGGCTGCTCCTGCCACACCAGCAGCAGCAAGCCAAGCAGCAGCAGCACAGATCATCATCAATCATCATCAGACAGCAGCAGTCGCAGCGCAATCACTAGCAGGACATAATACAGCATCATCATCAGCAGCAGCAGAGCAAGCACCAGAGGCATCATCATCAATCATCATCAATCATCAGCAGCAGCAGCAGCCAGCAACAGAGCAGGAAACAGGAGCACGAGGCGAGGACCAGGAGCACGAGCAGGACCAGCAGGACCAGCAGGACCAGCAAGGACCAGCAGGACCAGCAGGACCAGCAGGACGACAAGACAGGAGCACGAGCAGTACGAGCAGAGACGACAAGTCAGGAGCACGAGCAGAGAGAGAAGCAGCCAGCAGAGTAAGCACCAGCAGAAGCACCAGCCAGGAGCAGCCTCAGCAGAGTAAGCACGAACAGAAGCACCACCGCAGAAGCATCAATCACTCACTCCTAGAAGCAGAAGCAGCAGAAGCCCCAGCTGCAGAACAGTGAGCCCGTGCTAAAGAAGCCCCAGCAGAACAGAGTGAGGGCCAGGGGCGGGAGGGTGGCCCTGTCCCTTTGCCAGGGCTGGCAGCAGATGGCTGAGGCTTCCTCTTTTTCCCCATGGTTGTGGGGTTGCTGGCTGGCAGGGAGGCTGGCAGGAAGGCTGGCAGGCAGGCAAGGAGCAAGGGTGGCAGGCAGCAAGGCTGGCAGGCAGGCAGGCACCAAGGCTGGCAGAGACACCAAGGCTGGCAGGCAGGCAGGCAGCAAGGCTGGCAGGCAGCAAGGCTGGCAGGGAAGCAGGCCAGGATGCAGGATGGCAGGCAGCACAGGCAGCAGCGCTGGCAGGATGGCAGGCAGCAAGGCAGGCAGGCAAGGCACTCAATGCGTCTGGCAGCAGGTCTTCCTCTGAATGGTGACTTGCTTCCGAGCTGCTTCCCTTTATATCCGCGGGGCTGATGCAATAAATCCCCCCTGCATGCGCAATTAACGCAAGGCATCCACTAGGCTTCCGCTGTGCATCCGCTAGGCTTCCGCTCTCATCCACTTCATCCGCTGTGCATCCGCTTCATCCGTTCCGCATCTGCTCTGCATCCACTCTTTCCGTTCCGCGTCCGCTTTTCTGAGCCCCCCGGAAGCCTAGCGATGTGCCATCCACTCTCATCCACTTCCATCCTAGATTTCCGCTCTGCATCTGTTTTCCATCCGCCCTGCTGTCTCCCCTGTCCGTTTCTTTCCATGTTATCTCTCTGGTTATGCAAATTTTCGCCCTTTTGAGAGCGGATAACAACAGATGGAACATTTTTCTCGTCCGCTGGTGTCCTTTTTACAAACGTTTTGCATCCGTTGGGCAGTGTGACAGGGCCTTTAGATGTGATGTGCAGCTGCTTTCTACTCAGCTACTGAAATCCACGTTGAGGACTAGAAATTCACCTACCGTAAAAGAAAAAAAAATCAGAGGCTAATTAATTCTGCTCATCACTTGTACACTGCTTGGGGTCCTAATTTTCTCCACAAAACTATAGGAAGCCATTAAGAATATGTCAGGATTCAGACAGCTTCTGCTGAAATGTTTACAAGATCACTATCTTCAGTGATGTGGTACCTGAGTTAAAGATTTGCTAATTATTTTATGCAACCAACCTTTGTTTATAGGATAAAGTATAAGTTGCTGAGTTCACATAGCTCATTACAAACATGCTATGATTCTCTAGTCTAAAGTGTCTGCAGTTTCCTGAATCATATAAGGACATATTTAAAAAATAAAATAAAAGCACTACTTAATTATGTTCTCGAGCTGTATTTCAATTCTAATTTTCATTTTAAATTCTTCATGATATTTAACAATGGAATACTTACAGTACTGTCTTTTCTGACCATTTTGGCTGATTCCAATATCTTGGGCGAACTTGCTTGTGACTGCACATTTTTGAAATATGGGTAGTGGAAACTTGCAGACGTATTTACTCTGTGTTACATGCCTGAACTTTGGAATAATATCCCTCAAGAAATCCAATTTGCTTTCTCTCTGTTTGCTTTCTATAAGTTGTTAAAATCCAAATTATTTTGGAAAGTCTTTAAGGATGAGATGTTGCCATCCAATTGAATAATGGCACAATATTGTTTAATTAAAGTTTATGTCTTTTTTGACACAGAGATTGTATTGTATTTTTACTGATATCAATAATTAAGCTGTAGGAGATGACCAGGATGAGCCCGAGGAAGGGGTCAAATGCATCAGTAGTCACAAGTCCCTTCACACCCACAGAAGATCTACAAGAAGTCCCAGCCCACCTTGCATTCCGTCTGTTCTTAACTCTCACTAATTTCTCTTGACTGTTAGTAATTCTGTTGGTGTAAAGTTCAGATTAAAGTCATGCACCAGGGAAGTCAGGAGATCCAGGCAATTCAAATGTGTGTAGAGATGTTTTATGAGCTTCAATTCTCTACAAGAATCTGAACTACTGACAGTCAAGGGAAATTAGTGGAAGTTAAGAACAGAAGGGAATTCAAGGTGATCTGGACTTAGATCTCTTGTGGGCTTGAAAGGACTAGTGACTGATAATGCATTTGACCCCTCCCTTGGGCTCAGCCTGGTCATCTCCTATACAAGAGTCTCTTTTTGACTGCAGGAAAATACAAGCTCAATAAAATACTGAGAAATAAAGTGTTCCTATTTTATATAGAGAAGCCAATTTGGAATAGTGGTTAAAGGTACCAAACTAAAAATCAGGAGTCAGTGAGTTCTAATCTTGCTTTAGGCACAAAGCCAGCTAGTTGGACAAGTTCCTCTCTCTCTCAACTCTACCACTTTCAAAAATCTTGCCAAGAAAATTGCAATCACTCATCCAAGAAGTAACCAGGAATTAAGATTGACCCAAACCTCCAACCCCTTTACTTGCAACTTCACATTTATATGATGTCCAAATTGGAGAGGAATTAACGTATTGAAATACATATATCTTTTCCAGCTTGTTGACTGCAGTTGTCTTTGGATTGCTTATCTCAGAATTCCAACCTCCATGAACAGAATATGGTCCAAGTTGGAGGTCATCCAAACAGAGAAACGGGATTACTTTATAAAGGAATCAACATGAGAACAAAATCCATCAGTCCATGTGTTGTGAAGTTTATTAAACATGCTATGTGCTTCTAAAATCTAAATAATGAATTTGCAGTACGCACCCTCTATTTTATCCAAGATGCTTAGAATGCTCTTAGTTGTCCCTGGACAAAAAACTCTGACCTTGGAATTAAAATCAAAGGGGATTGATTTCTGCCATGTGGGTATTTTAAGCTTTTCATTGGCTCCAATAGAAGACATGTTCAAGCCAAACTTACCACAATCCTATTAGGATGGTTCAGAGGAAGTTAAAAGAGGCTGGTATAACATATGCCAAAACCACAAAGGGATGCTGCAACTTACAAGTTGCAAGCAGTGCCATAACATAAGTTTTAGATATTTTTTTAAAAGAATTAACAGATAGGGGTATCCACAAGCTGGATTTGGATATATACCACTCCACTCTCAATTCCCTTCCAGATTTTGCTCAGAACAGCTGCCAATTAACCAGTGATTGCTTCCTTATGCTTATGCAGGCATTATCTCCTTGCTGAAGATAATTATCTCCTTTATCTGCTTGTCCTTCATCCATTATCTGCTGGATCTGGATAGAATCTATGGATCACTCCCTGCTTAATTCATTCTGTCGTATAAGGCAGCCTATATACTATCCTCTGCTGTCATGGAACATGCTTCATTTTCTTTCATGCCTTTAATTCTGCATCTGCATTCAGGCTTGTTATTTTCACAAGGTTCAAGAACCACCAGTTAGGAAACTTGAGCAAGATTATCCCATTGAACAATGATGATTCCATAGCTAGGAGATTTCACTAATTGCGGCCTGCCACCATTGCATGTTGGAGACTTTGTTCCCTTCCCTGTCCCCTGCTCTCATTTATTCAGCAGCCTTAGGTGAAGAGGTTGAAGCATAGATCTTATTTCCTCTGTTTTACTGCTTGTGAAGCCTGCCAACAGAATCCACCTTGACAAAGTCAAGGACTCCCCGATTAATGTTGAACTGAGTGAATAAATTATGCATGAAATTGTGTCGGAGTCTCTTGTGTGCCGAATTGCTCCTTTTGATATGAAAGGTTAATTCAGAAAGGAGTCCAAAAGAGCTGGAAATTGTGGGGATAAGTGGATAGTATTCACTGTTGTGAGCTGTTATTACTAGAAATTGCATTCCCTCTCTATCTTCCCCTGAGATTTAGCTTTGTCAGTGAATACAAACAGGACATATTAAAAAAGCATCCAGGAACAACCTGCATGGATGTTCACATCCAGGAACAACCAGCATGGATGTTCGCATCCAGCCCATAAAATGGAAAAAATAGCCTCATGGTGTTCATCCAGCCCATAAAAAGGAAAAAATAGCCTCATGGTGTTCTTTATGATAACCTTTGTATCTCACATTCCCAATAGAAGAATCAGGAACAAGACATAGCAGGTCAAAAACATGCCATTACCTTGATGCTGTCCAGGGCATTTCAGGGCCAGTTTGAACATTGAGAACTTCCCAAAGCTCTTTTCTTTCAGCTGCCGTTACAACTCATGCCTTACATTGGAAGATGATCTGTTTTTCTTTGCCCTAGAGAATGTTTGTTGTGTTGGCTAATATGTATAGAGTAGGACAAAGATCACCAAGTCCTGGGACCTTGAAGTCTAGGACAGCCAATTCAGGGCATGTTGGTCCATGAATGGAAAGCTCTGAAGGTGCCTTCAGTCCTGGTCAGTTCTTTACAAATTGATTCCCTTAGTAACAGTGCAGTCATATCTGATTTGAAGTAAGTCAGGAGTGAGGATGGCCCCTTTTCAATTGTGTTTCTGTTTCTGAAATTCTAAGCCTATACCAGGTGCCTTGCATCAGTTGGAAACCTGAACATGTGCTGTAGTTTTAACTGCTTGCAGTGTCTAAATTCAGGGGTGTCAAACTGGCGGCCCATGGGCCAGATGCCCATCCCAGCTCTGCCAGGGGTGTGTGTGTGGAAACATCACAATATGTCATGTGAACGCAATATGATGTGGTGAGTTTGATACCTGTGGTCTAAAGTGCTGGAACCGCTACAGCTACTTGGAACATGAATTTCATTTGATTTAAAGAGAAATTTGTAATTTGCTAACACTGTCTCTCCCCCTCCCCCTCTCCCTCCCTCTCTCTCATTTGCCTTGATCTATATACCATGCAAAGGCAATGTGATTGTGAAACCAAATAATAAACACATTCAATTGCTCACCATTCCTCTGTATCAAGTTGCACATTCAATAGGTTGAAATACCTGTCTGGTTTTATGATTAAGGGTTTATAGAACAATTATAACTCCAGATTTATGCTGTGTAGTAGATTGATATTCCCAGAATTCTGAGAGCAACAGGTTAATCTGTTCAGAAGGCAAAACTTGGGAAAATGACCGAGCATATCTGAATGAGATGCTAAAGTGATGAAATTGCAGACATGGATTCAAAACATTTTGGCCAGTTTTAAATCTGAAACTTTATAAGGTGAAAAAAAAGGGATGTAAGGATTCTGGTTCAAATGGTTTCTTTGATTTTTCATTCAGTCTGGCAAAGGGAGAATCTAATGCCAGCAAAAACTCTCAATCAAGCATAAAATCAATATAATTTAATTTAATTGAAATTTACATTACATTTATGGGATCTTAATTAAAATTTAATTCACATTACATTTATTAAATCTTCATCCTGAACCTGCCTGCTTTTTTGCATGGGTCTGAAATGCTTCTTTAAATTCCAAGATAACTCTACAAAAAATCTGTTTAATCCTTACCCTAGGAGAAACAAAATATTCTCCATGAAGCCAGGTGGAAGAGTAACTGGCTTGTAGCTCATTTAAAGCTTCAAATGATATCTGCTGCAGACTTTGGCAGGATTAATACGCTGGGCTAAACAATGACTTGATCAGTAGGTGGGATTCAATTTTTTTACTGCCGGTTCTGTGGGCGTGGCTTGAAGAGCATGGCAGGGGAAGGATACTGTAAAATCTCCAGTCAGAGGTGGTATTTTCCGGTTCTCCGACCTACTCAAAATTTCTGGTACCAGTTCTCCAGAACTGGTCAGAACCTGCTGAATATCACCTTTGGACTTGATGAAGAAAACAATTGGCTGAATTCATCCTCCATGCAACTCTAGTGGAGGGAGAGGGAACTCTCTTGAAAGGGGCAAACATGTGAACTATTAAAACCCAGATTTAGCTCCATACAAATAGTTTTTGATTTACAAGCATTTGTTTAGTGAGCGAAGTCACAATGGCACTGCAAAAAGTGACTTACAACTGTCCTTAACACCTATGGCCATCACAGCATCTCCACAGTCATGTTAAAAAAAAAAATCTGGACTCTTGGCAACCAGCATGTATTTACATTGCACACTCTTAAATCCCATCTTGAATGCTTGAGGTAGAATCCAGGTCTTCATGGCCTTCTGGAAGGCTAACAGGATTAGATCCATCGAAATCTCCAGAGCAGGAC
The DNA here is from genome assembly GCA_004320025.1 of Laticauda laticaudata. Lineage (NCBI taxonomy): Eukaryota > Metazoa > Chordata > Lepidosauria > Squamata > Elapidae > Laticauda > Laticauda laticaudata. Next base: position 12,415 of record BHFT01022157.1, read on the forward strand.
ACCATTTCATAAAGGAGGTTCCAAAAGTAGAGAAGGCTTGCTTCCTAATGTGGGAAGATACCCCTCTTCCTAGAAGCATGAAATATTTTGGGAAATATTAAAAGGCAGAGTATTATATTTTTCCCTAAAAGTGAAATAAAAAGTCTTAAGGAAGACAGAAACTCAGTCTCACTGTTCCCGGTGATATTTTTGTGCCCATTAAGGGCATTCTATCTACAAAACAAAAGATCTTCAGCTTGAGGGTGAAGGGGTTAAGACATGGCCCTTCAGGACATAATAGGATTAACCCAGAGACACAGAGGTCACTATATTACACAATCTCCTAAGGACATTGCATCACCCTCAGAAATGTCAATCAAACTTAGCTCAGACAAACACTTAGCTGCCTATAGAGCCAGCTATGACCCCTACATAACCCTACAACAGCCAATAGTATACATGTTCTTGCACAGGAACAGAAAGAACGGTTACAGGAACTGGGCATGGCTACTCTAGTGAAGCGAAGGACTAGGGGAGACATGATAGTAGTGTTCCAATATTTAAGGGGCTGCCACAGGTAGGAAGGGGTCAAACTATTTTCCAAAGCACCCAAAGGGGTCTGTTCCTTATTACCTACCTTTGACTTGTTCCTCTCTATTAACCTGGAAATAAGGAGAACTTTTCTGACAGTGAGAACAATCAACCAATGGAACAGTTTGTCCTTGGAAGTTGTGGGAGTGTCATTACTTGAGAGTTTCAAAAAGAGATTGGATTCCCATTTGTCAGAAATGGTATAGGGTCTCCTGCTTGGGAAGGGAGTTGGACTAGATGACCTACAAGGTCCCTTCCTACTGTGATCATCTATTATCTGTTATAAAAGCCCAAGAGAAGGTATAAAAAAGCCCCACTCTCATCTCCATGTGGTAAGTTGCACCAGAACCATAAACATGTGCTTCTGTGTATCAATAAATGGACCCTCTTTCCAATCAGCCTCCAGCCTCCATTTTGTCTCCAGTGCCTTTCTCCTGGTTTGAAACACATTTTGCTGGATCAAGTGAGATGGGCTGCAGCCAGTGGGAACAGGGTGTTGCTAGTAACAAAGCCATTTCTTCAGTTGTAAACTGGCTGCAACAAAATGATGTGCTTGCAGTATAGATCTATATTCCAAACTCAACTCCAAAGCACCATAGATTTGGAAGGACCCGCTCAGTGCATTTCCTGGTAAGTGCAGGAATCTTTTAAAAGCAATCCTGAAAAATGACTGCCTTGAGTTCATTCACCAAGAGGAGTCTACTAGTCCTCTGAATAATTGGTTTAACTGTCAAACTACTCTTGCTGTTAAAGGTTTTGTCTCACTTTCAATCAGAATCTGTCTTCCTGTAACTTATATCCATTATTATATGTCTAGCACGCTGGGATGATAGACAACAAGTTCTGACCTTCTTCTATATAACATCCTTTCAAGTACTTGAATGATGCTTTCATATCCCTGTTCAATCATCTTATCTCAAGGCTAAAGATATCCAACTTCTTCAATAGCTTTAGTTTCTAATCCTTGTTTTCCATTCGATTTGAATTATTCTTAAAGATAACACAATTGCCGGGGGATAGCAAATCCACACGGGACAGTATCAAGATTCTTGAAAACCTGGAATAGGTAAAAACCAACACAATGAATTTCAACAGGACTAATGCAAAAATCCTTCATCTAAGTAGGAAAAATTAGGTATAAGTTGTGGGAGTACATTTACTGTGATGTAGCCCCCCCCCCCAAAAAAAAACAACAGCAAATACAGCACTAAACTGCATCAGCATAAGTTTACTGCCAAGATCAAGAAAAGGAGTCTTGGTACCAGAACTGGAATTTACAGGCAAATATCACATACAGATTTATCACTATTTTCCCCAGCTTTTTTGATTTAGGAGGAAGTAGTACCTTCACTTTGGATGAGATGATTTGAATAACAGAATAACAGTTCTGGAAGGGACCTTGGAGGTCTTCTAGTCCAACTCTCTGCTCAAGTAGGAAACCCTATACCATCTCAGACTAATGGTTGCCCAATCTGTTTTTAAAAACTTCCGGTGTTGGAGCATTCACAATCTCTCTCTCTCTCTCTCTCTCTCTCTCTCTCTCTCTCTCTCTCTCTCTCTCTCTCTCTCTCTCTCTCCCTCCCTCCCTCCCTCCCTCCCCCTCCCCCCTCTTCCTTTTTCTTTTTCTTTCTCTTTCTTTCTCTCCTCTCTAGGAGCTGTTAATAGGACTTTGCCAAGCTGTCATTTGGGAAAGTTAATCCAAAGCCAGTTCTGTCAACTCTCCAAACCAAATAAACTTCTGAAGTTGAATCTCAAACTCGAACTGAGTGGTATCAATTCAAATGCTTCCAGAATAATTCAGCAATTCAGAAAACCCTCTAAACTGAGCTAATGCAAAAGCCCTATTTTCTTAATTGATTTGGAAAATGGAATTGAATTAGCTCAATATTTCCAACGGAGATGAATTGTAAGGTTGCAATTGATCTATACACTGAATTATTTACTGTTTTAGATTCTTAAGAGTTTGGAAAATGCTTCAGGATTTTCTATTTACAATAGCAATAGAAAGAATGAAGATGAAACGATCGTGTGGTTTGCTTACACACAGCTTCAGTAATGGTCCAGACAACAGTACTGGACCAAAGCAATTCTTCTGAAGATATTATATCAACTAACAGTTGGTAAATAAGGACTAACACAACTGAGCCATATGCTGTTGCCTAGCAGACATGATTCAGCCATGAAAGCAAATTACCCCATATAGAATTTCTTCACTGGGGTACTTGAAGGAAAAATAACATACAATGAGCCATGACTGACGGGAACAGAGGAGAACAATCTTTTGTTAACGATTCTATATAATACACATCAATCATCCAGCAAAAGAAGGTGTTCCATACAATAAATCATGTGTCAGCGGTGGCATTTAAGACTTTCCTAACAAAGTCGAGCCAAACAGAAAGTGCATTCTTTCATATTTATGCTCCCAAGGAGCACATCTTCAACTGAATAGCTGCAACACATTAGGGATAGCTTCTGATCAAATGCTATCCAATGCCCAATGCTTTGTATGTATTAATTGCTGTAATATTTGCACACATAGAATCCAGGCAGAGATGGTTGCTAGAATTAAATTTCGTACCACAGAAAGATATCCATAGGCTGTATCCCTGTCAACTCTATCAAGCTTTTCATATTAAGGGAGTCCTTCTTTACTAAGGTTCTGAAATTTGATCAATGTACTGCTTTTTTCCTTGTCAATACCACCATCATAAAACTTCCTAAACAGTAACTGCAAAGAAAATTATTCATCAAACTGCTTGTGATTCAGAATAAACATTAAAAATGGAAGATTGGGGGTGGAATTAGATTATTTGCAAAATTTTGCTTCCTTTGTGACTGAAATCATTGATTTGACAGGGCAGTACCCTGGAAACATCCAGGTTTAAGTTCCAGCAATTCTGGTTAGAAGGTTCTTAGTTTCAAGGGGGAAAAAAGCATTTGAAAGTTTAGGAAGTGAAATAAAGCAGATGTTTTACAAATGTCAATTTGCTTCTTTTTAACCAGTCAGATCTCTATACTATAATGGCTTTGTTCAACAGAGATCAGAGTAGGCAATGATAATTATTACAAGTGAAGGGTTTTTGAGTTCATCAGTACATCAATATACATGTATAGTATTCATGGCAAATCTAGACAGCATACCAAAAAACAGAGACATCACCCTGCCAACAAACGTGCTTATAGTCAAGGCTATGGCTTTCCCAGTTGCAATGTATGGCTGTGAAAGTTGGACCGTAAGAAAAGCTGAGTGCCAAAGAAATGAGACCTTAGAACCAGGGGTGGGATCTGACCGGTTTAACTACTGGTTCAGTGATTTATGATTTGCTTCCTTGCATGCTGTGCGTGCATGTATATCTTGATCAACTTGCTACCTGGACAGCTGAGCAGCACTGTGTGCAGGGAAGCAGTGTTTGAAAAAGCACGTTTTGCCTGCTTTTTCAACTGCAGCTTTGCCTCGCGAGGCAGCTGAGGTTGAAAAAGCAGGAAACAAAGGTCAGGTAAGAGTCTGGGCAGGAGGGTGGGCCAAAACAGCAGCACACATAGAACCGGTTCTATGTGTGCTGCTCTTCAGAGCTACCGGTTCTACAGAGCCAGGCAGAATTGGTAGCATTCCACCCCTGCTTTGAACTATGGTGCTGGAGAAGACTCCTGCGAGTCCCTTGGACTGCAAGGTGATCAAACAGGTCAGTCCTAGTTCAACCTTGACTGCTCTTTAGAAGGCCAGATCCTGAAGTTGAAACTCAATTATTTTGGCCACCAAATGAGAAGGAAGGCCTCACTGGAGAAGAGCGTAATGCTGGGAAAGATTGAGGGCAAAAGAACAAGGGGACGACAAAGAATGAGGTGGCTGGATGGAGTCACTGAAGCAGTCGGCATGAGCTTAAATGGACTCCAGAAGATCATAGAGGGCAGGAAGGCCTGGAGGAATGTTGTCCATGGATTGCGATGGGTTGGATATGACTTTACAACTAACAACAGCATCAAAATACATCAGTGTTGTTTGTCCTGAGAAAAGAGAGAGCATTACTAAGATTTAAAAGACTGGGATTTCAGTTCAATTTCTGAAACAAAGAAAAGCAAATATAAGATACGAACAACCATCTACTTGAGCACAGAGCCAGCAAACTGAGCATTCATGTAGCATCTCAGATGCCATAAACTTTGTGTTTGACACAACTGTAGTTTCATCTTCTGAATTGCAGTCATTTTCATACCTGGATCTCGTCCAATGTATTACATTTTAAGGCTGAAAGGGTAAGAAGGCAGAAAGCCAAATTAATACACAAATAGAAATGATCCCTTGAGCATGGCCATTGCAGTTATTCGACAGTAGATGGCAGAGTGTGCAAAGATTTATACCAAAGTTGGCATCTCAGAAGTGGCATGTATATACTTCTGAAATGATAAATCTTTTTTAAAAAGTGTTTTGCTTCTTTGAAAGTCATGCATTAGCAAATTATTAGCATTATCAAACAGACTGTAAGAAAGTACAGTAAGGAAAAGTAAGGAAAAGGCTTACTAAAACTAAATAAACTATGATTTTTTTCTTTCTGGAATACTATCAGATCTTAGCAAAACCGATCACCGAAACATGTTAAGAATGGTATAGCTGTCCTAAACAAAGCAGGCTTCAATACATAGTAAATCCGCTGGCCGCGGCCCCCCAGCATGTTATTTTCATAAGTGTGAAAAATGGTCACAGATAACTTTTTTTTTTCAGTGCCATTGTAACTTCTAATGGTCACTAAGGAAATGTTATAAGTTAGGACTACTAGTACATTAGTTGAATGAAAGATGTTCTATTCTTACTGCTTGCTGGAGATCAAAGCTATACAGCTAGGATGACAGCTTATGGTCATGGATAGTTAATTTTAGTTCTCCAAAGAACTCCTATGATTTTTCCTGAAATCTGTATGGATTGGGGAATTCATAGGATTCTCCTGAGAAAATCCTGGAGATTAGAGGAGTGGGGTATAAAATCTGAGAAAAAATAAGATTGCTCACTTTTCAAATCTGCAACCTGCATTAATATACTTTCAACGATGGTTGGAAACTAACAAAGGAGAGAAGCAATCTGGAATTAAGGAGAAACTTCCTAACAGTGAGGGCTATTAACCAGTGGAACAGATTGCCTCCAGAAATCATGGGCTCTCCATCACTGGAGGTTTTTAAGAAGAGACTCTAGACAGTCACTTATCTGAAATTAATATCCAAGAGGACGAACTCGTCTCCCGACCTGATCTTCTGTGAGGTTATTTTCACAGATAAGATAAGATAAGAACTCTACTCTACTCTACTCTACTCTACCCTACCCTACCCTACCCTACCCTACCCTATCCTATTCTAAATACTTAGAATACTTATGCAAATTGGTATTAATCCACATGCTGATATGATTTTTCACATGTTTGTTTTGTTTCTTGGAATAAACCCTCCACCTTTAAACATTATTAATTCTTTTTCATCCCAAACATTAATTTAATAGATAATGGCCGGCCAATGTGGTTGTCAGAATCTTAACTGTTCTCATATACTTATTGCTTATTTTGTGCTCTGGCTATAAATTTGTATTGAAGATGTCCTAGTGGGCTTTAAACAAGCTTTTGTTGATTTCTGACCTGAACAACTTTTGAAACTAAATGAGTGTCTAAAATCAGTTTGCTATGCTGCAGAGAAAGGTCTAGGTGAACAGATGTGTTGTCTAAATTGTGACAAGAATTAATGCTTGCATCAGTTTGTTACAAAATAGATGCCCTGGTATGAACCCAGAATTGTTCAATAAGGGTAAAAAAATTCTGACACTCAGCCATAGGCCATCCAAGGTGCCTGTAAAGCTCAACTATATAGCAAGCAATTGGTTGTGTCTATCTGGAGGGCTGCTAAATTGTGGGAAAGACTCAGGGGGCGTTGCATTTCCTTGATCCCATGGCAATTTTTAAACCTTACATTTTTTTAGTTCCAGCCAATCTTCATGCCTAAGGATTATTAGATTCACAATCTCTTTCTTTTGAATCCAGCACCTGAACCACTAGATCAAACTGGTGATTGTGCATGATGATAGGCATGAATTCCATATTGCTATAGTGTTGAATGTGAGCAGTGCTTGTATAATAGAAAGCCACATTTAAAACCAGCCTTTGGAGAAACTAGCGTGCTGGAAGAAATAGAACAACATGGACGAGGGACTACATTGCCTGACCAGCCTCCACTTGGGACCCTATGAAGGCACAAGCTCTAAAGAAAAAATAACATTGGAAAATCCTGCCTAATAAAATCATAATGCAACCCTCCCCTTCAAATTTGCTGACACTGGATGCAAGCATATTTTTCAGACTATAAGACTCCCTCCCCCCTCCCAAAAAGTGGGTGGAAATGTCTGTGCATCTTACAGAGCGAATATTGTGGGGAGGGGAAAGGGGCAGGTATGGGATTCAATTTTTTTAACAACTGGTTCTATGGGCATGACTAAGTTAGTGGGAGTGGCTTGGTGGTCATGTTATTGGATGGGCATGGCCAACTCAATATCACTCACATCGAAGCACATATCTCCTCACCTGGCCTTTCATGATTATGGGGATGCTGCAACAGTTGTAAGTGTGAAAAATAGTCATAAGTCACTTTTTTCAGTGCCATTGTAACTTTGAATGGTCACTCCACACAAGCAAAGTACCAGCAAAGGAAGGAAAAAAAACTCCACAGAAATTCCTGAGACAGGAAGTCTAGTCCTGTCAAGAATGTAATATGGGTTAATGGAGAGTCAGTTTCTGTAAGCAACCCCAGAATGTTTCCTTCCTGCCTTCCTTACAGGATTAGGCCAGTAATTTCTTCTAATAACCGTTTCTCTGAACTGCTCAGAATGTTAACAACTGGTTCTAGTGAATAGGTGCGAACTGATAGAATCCCACCTCTGGGAAGGGGGTTGGTGTAGTGCTGATCAGCTGTTCTAGGCAACAGGGGTTGCTGCTGTCACTGCCTATCGCCGCAGCCCATTCACTGCTGTCCGTTTGCTGCTTATCAGCTGCCTAGAACAGCTGATTGGCAGTATTCCAGGAGGCAAATCCAATCACTGCTTGATAGCGAAGGCTCCAGTGTTCCCTGGCAGCAGCAGCAGCTCAGCTTAGTTGACTGGCAGAGGGTACAATGGAGTAGAGCCATGTGCTGGGGCTGCGATAATGTGTTGAAGCTGACCAGGCTGTTTTCTGTTTGTTGCAAGGATGCTAGCCAGATGAATACTGGATGCATGCTGGGAAGCAGAGGCAGATTTTTTTTATTGTTTTCCTCCTCTAATGTGTGTTTTATAGTCTGAACTATCTTATAGTCTGAAAAACACGGTGCCTAAGCTATGGCCTATGTTTGTCTGTTTTCCCTTATGGATGCCTTGGCCTTCAGCATGGGAAAAAGATGAGTATTAGCCTTCATATTTTAAAGAGGTTGGTGTTCAAGGGGAAAATTGGAAAAGTGATTCCTTCTAGTCTCTTAAGATAAAAACCCAATTTAAAGCTTTAACTTAGGTCTTAAATGTTAAAAAGTGGTTGTTTTCCCAGACCTTGACTTAAAATGGTTGTTGAGTTCCTGCTTTTTTATTTTTAAGAAGGTGTTATTTTCTTTCAATAATAAGCCATCCAGAGCCTTTGAGAACTTTGGCAGTCTTGACACTTAATTCTAACAAATATCTTCCATTAACTCTCCTAAAAGCATCTCCTAGGTTAGGATGTCTATCTTGTCATCTAAAGCCTGGTGTGAGTTCTGGGATGGATGGAAATGGTGCCATTTGAAATTAGAACCAATGACAGCTCCACTAGCTAGACCAGAGCAGGAGATCAATTCCATAAACTAAAAGTAGCTAAAGCTTCTTATGCTGCAGTGAATCAGAGAGGCATGTGCCCTGTCAAATGCTGTCTCCTTGCTCCAGATTTTAAACATATTTTTGCCACATTTGGCTTAGGTAATGGTCCCTGAATGTTACCACTAAGGTCATCTTCCTTAATCCCTATAAGTAGATAGTGAATTTACTTCTCATCTGAATTCCATTCGTGGGTAAATTGGAAGTTAAAGACTAGGACCTCGTTCACTTGTTGTCCTTGGAGTCTGGTAAGACCAGGAATGTCTTGCACCCAGCCATGTCAAGTTCTTGATCAAACAGCATCACTTGGTCTCATCTACTTTGCAATACGGCTGATAATAAAAATGGTAGAGAAACCCATACTGTAGCAGCTTAAGCTCTTTAGAGGAAGGATGGTGCCTAAAGAGAGAGGGCTGGTGTAATGGACTACAGTGAAGGAGCAGTTTCCCAGGAAGATGGGACCACATTCCAGAAAGAGGGTGGGACAAGAGACAGTACAGCCTGAAACTAGTTAGGACACAGAGGAAGATAGTAAGGACTGTCATTTTTTTTAGAATCTCCCATGGTATTATTCATTAGGATGAGAATAGTAAAGGTTTAGTCTGGCAAGAGTCTGTCTATTGTGTGTAAACTCTGTCTGGATTGTTCTGCATTGTTCTTGGGTTTCATCTACCAAAAGCAAGATAAACATCTAATATATGTAAATGAAATAAAATGACTTGTAACCATGCACTACTTTTTTCTGTGACCCCTGCATTTCCCTCATCCATTTATAATCCACAACAGACAAACACTGGCTACTGTCTTTCGTAATGAAGTTCAATTTCAAATCTGCCCATTTGGAAATGCACTAAACTTGGACTGCAGAAACTTTTTCTACTTTAACTGTTCTCTCTCCATATCAAGTCTTTATATCAAGCCCTTTAAAGTGAGGGGGAAATTAGTTAGCACATAAACTCTTCTGAAAAGTGAGGACTAATTTATTATCATGTCATTATTAGTGGAATCACAAAAGGGGTCACTGGTCTCTCCTTTAATTTCAATCACAGGCTGCAGGCCGCATTATGCTGAATCAAGGATATGGGAAGATAATTAACACAACATCTATGGCAAGTTTAATAGGTGAGTGATGAGAGCTTACAGTTGTGCTTCAGAATCCATATTTTAATTACTACTGATGCTATTTGAATCAATTAAGCCAGGATTGCATAGAAGTAAATTACTGACATTTTGTATTAGGGAAAAATGTACTACAAAAATTTTATTGATACCATTTTTCAACATTTATCTGTCCTCTCAATTTTAGAGCACCTATTACTCTTGATAGAAGAGGTGGGGTTAAAGCTTCTTGAGTCTGACACATTTTATTGTGTAAGAAAAGTACATAGCTGTTAATCCTCTTCCACACTTAGAAAGAAAGGAGCATGAGGTATTTCATTACAGGTGGTTTGGTATAATGCTTAGACTGTTGGACTTCAGTGCTGGAAACTTTGATTCATACCCACACAGAGGCACTAAATTTGTGATAAATGTTTCTTAGGCTTAGAATAAACTTATGGTCACTCTGAATGTACACTAATCGGCATACATTAAAATAAAAATTTGTTGCATACAGCTCTCAAAAGGTCACCACCTCCAATATACACCGCATAAACATGACAGAATAAATAAATTACAAAATTATGCATACACCCACATATATTACACGATACAAAGAAACAACACAGTCTAATTTGAATGTATGTGTGTGTGTGTACATGGTGAGAAAAACGAATCTTGCAAGTTTATCAGACATATGGCATAGTTTATCAGATGGATGGCATTCTCTCACACAGTCTCTCTAAATTGTGTCATTTCTTGCTCCTCTGGAATGCAGTCCTTCTCTCCTGGGAATCCACACAACATTCTACACATTTTACACTTACAGCCATAATGTGAACCCAGCATTTCTGTGGCTACACCTGTTGAATAAATTTTGCCCTATTTTACTGCCTTTCTTGCCACAGTTGTTAAGTGAATCACTGGAGTTCTAAAGCTAGTAACATGGGTGTTAAGTGAATCTAGCTTCCCCGTGGACTTTGCTTATCAGAAGGTTGCAAAAAGTGATCCCATGACCTTGTGACACTGCAACCATTATAAATATGAGTCAGTTACCAAGCATCTGAATTTTGACCACATATCATGGTATTGTTGCAGCAGTCGAGTGAAAAACGTTCATAAGTCACTTCTTCAGTGCCTTTGTAACTTTGAACAGTCACTAAGCAAACTGTTGTAAGTCAAGGACTTCCTGTGTCACAATGCCTCAGTCCCAAGGTTCACCTGATTTGAGTGCCATTTCTGAAACTGTGTATTCACGCACATGTAGAAGCATCATCCCCATCAATGCAAAGCTCATGAGGAAGCAGCTCCTTCATTCAGTCAAGATTTCTATCCACTTTGGCCAGTAGCTCTGAATTTGCAGAATCCCTAAGCCCTTGCAAATGAGACTGAAGTGGATTTCTCCCTTGTGTGAGACTCCTACCTGTTGAATATCTTTCATTTTTACTTGCTCCCTTCTTGAAAATACCTTTTGATGGTGGAAAAAGAAAAATTTCAAGAAAATTTACACTTGAATTGTTTTAAAATACAGTAAGCCTGCCTTTGGAGGACACAGAATGGGAAGGTAAAGAGAAGAAGTTGAATTTTAAGATCGATATCTGAGGATGCAACTGTGGTATGTTTACATTTGTTTTAAGATTTGCTTATGTTTTGGGATCATGGCTTGAGCCTTTGAATGAGAGAGTTAAGTGGTGTCTTCTCCAAAAAAGGCATGCAGGAAGCTCTTTGTACAGGAATGGAGGCATTGAAAAATAGAACATCCATTTGAAAACTAAAGTGATATAGTTTAGAATCCTTTCATTTTATTCCAAATGATTCCCCAAACACCTAAACTCGGGAATATAGCAGATTCTTCCATGTAGAAGATCCAGGCTTTAATCTTTGGTATCTCTTCTGCTAGAAATTCAGGAAATCTCCCTTGGTCCCTGTTGGGGGAGGATGAGCAAAGATCAAACATCACATAAAGCAACCTCCCCACATCCTGTATCTACTATGCAGAACACACTTCAATATGAAATATGGTGAATTGGTGATGTGATTGGCCTCCAGTAGAACCATCTGATTGGCAGGCTCTTTGAAGTACATTATACTCAGCTCAGTCTCTTTTGCTGAACTTTTCACATATGATGTATAGCAGGGGTGTCAAAGTCGATTTCATTGAGGGCTACATCAGGGTTGTGTTTGACTTGGGGAGGAAGAGGGATGCCAGCTCAATGTCACTCATGTTGGGACTGCCTGGGGTGACCCAAGTACTTACAGTGAAAACAAGCTCATGAGTTCCGTTTCCAGCTGTGATGGCCTCCTGCAACCCTCTGCCAATGAAAACAGAGCCCGGGAGGGCTGCAGATGGCCCTCCTGAGCTCCATTTTTGCTGGCAGAGGCAAGGTGGGCCGATCCTTTGCTGTTTCCAGATCTGGCCCCAAGCCTTGTGTTTGACACCCCTAATGTGTAAAATTCTGAATCGGTTCCTATTTGCACAAACCTGGGTCCTACCTCTTTATATACAGTATATATGGACATAGTTGCATCTGTGTTCCCTGCTTTGTTTATTCAAGAGCTGGTTTGACTCCAGCCTGCTTGTTATTGGCAATGACTCTTCCAAAGCCAACCTAGGGCCAATGGCTGCCTGCAGGTATCTTGCAGACCAGCTGGGCTGTCTTGCTTTTGCTCTAATACCAATTGTTCTATTTAATGCTTCTTGCCAACAGGTACCTCCACTGGCGCTGTTGTATCGGCAGCATCATCAAAGAGCCAATAAACTCTTCGGAACATATGGAACGAAATCCCAACTGCTGAGCTAATCTGGAAGGCAGTTATATGCTGGTGAACTGAGGCCCATGTAACCAAAATTGATCAATTACACAAATTAAGCAGAGCCCTTGAGGAATTCGTTTTATTGGTCTGGACATCTGTTACGGGATTGTCCAAATCCAAAAATCAAATGGTGCCTATGAGCTGCCAAGTTAGGCCAAAAAAAATAAATAAATTAAAAAAATCTAGTAGCTATAAAAGTACAACTGAGTCACTCGATATTAATATCGTGTCCATCTGCTAAATACACATAATTATACAGTCTTTTTATTTTCTTTGGGAACACCATTTATTTTTACTGTGCCCAGTTTGACATTCTTTGACTTTGTGTTCCATTTATTACTTGGTAACTTTAACTGTTTCTTCGGGGAAAAAAACATTTATGTGGCAGTTAATCTTTTTTTCAAGTACTTTGACCCACTTCCGATGATCACACCCAAGAAACAGTTCCTGCTCAAGTGTAAGGAATTATTGCACAAGGAATGATCCATTGGGGGAAAAAACTGTTTGGTTTAAGAAAAGAATGTGTACTGTTAGTGCAGACAGAAATATAAAAGGCTACAAATATATCCTGTATTTGTTTGCTGTAATTCATAATCAACATATTTCTAACACCTAACCAAATACGTGATGGAAATTGCAGCAAGCATTTGGGTTGTAGATTATTATGAATGTCAGTGTGGATATTGTGTATAAATTCCATTGGAATGGAATGAATGGAATGAGATATGCTTGATGAGTAGCTCTTTACTGATTGATTATGTCATCAAGTCCTTAGTAACCACATGGATCGACTTTCTCCATGGCAATCTCTCTCTCTTGCCACTATCACTGAGTCAACCAACTTGGTTGCTGGTCATCCTCTTCTCTTTTGTTTTACCTTTCTCAACCTTAGAGTCTTTTCCAGAGAGCTGGGTGTTTGCATAATGTGTGTCCAAAAGAGGATAATTTGAATCTGGTCATTTGTGTTTCAGATGAGAACTCTGAATTGATTTGTTTGATGATGTATCAATTTGGGTTTTTTTGGCTGTCCATGATAGCAAGAGCACTTAGACTTATATACCACTTCACAGTGCTTTAAGCCTTCTCTAAATGGTTGCAAAATCAGCATATTCCCTCCAACAATTTGGGTCCTCATTTTACTGACCTTGGAAGGATGTAAGGCTGAGTCAACCTTGAGCCTGGTGGGATTTGAACTGCAAAATTGCAGTCAGCCGGCAGTCAGCAGAAGTAGCCTGCAGTACTGCACTCTAACCACTGCACCATCATGGTTCATATTCTCATAATATTCTCAAGAGTCTTCCCCAATACCAGAGTTCAAAGATATCAATAATCTTCCTATTGTGTGTATTTATCTACTGATTTATAAAATTTATAAGCTGCCCATCTTATCTCAAGCTAACTTGGGGAGGCTTACAATCATATCCTGCTTCTTTAAACCTGTCTCCAATTTGTAGATTTTGGAAACATGTGCAAGCAAAATGCATTTGGACACATTGGTGACAACTTTAAGAATAATTGGATGGCATACTTAGGCAAGCAGTACATTCAGTAACTAATAATTCAGTATAATTATTTATACTTATATATAAATATTATTATACAATAATAATAATTCAGTAAATAATAATTACTAATTCAGTAATTAGTAATTAATTCAGCAATTTGGTAAAAGAAATGATGGGGTGGACACCACTAGATAATAGATGATGGACTTAATTAACAACTTAATTAAGAAGTATCAGTTTTCTCCAGTAATGCTTAGGAATATTTCCTATGTTATTTCTGAAAAGAATAACATGTGTTTTAGATAAAAGTAATAAAATGAATATTTCCTTTAGTTTACCCTCCCCTTATTTATCTGAAATAACTGGCATGTTTTCAACATTTATCTTGTACATTTACATTTATCAGAACTCCAATATCCCTGCTAAAAAAGTTGTACTGGTACACATAAAACCCATCACTATAATATAGAGAAATTGACCATTTCATATGTGAATGCCCTATTAAAAGCTTCCCACTTCCAAAAGCTTAACAAAATATTGTACTCGTGGGAAAGAAGGAAAATTTCTGAATGGATGCTCTAAATTAGGGGTGTCAAACTCGCATCATCAGTGTCATCACATGATGTACCACAACTTTCCCCCCCTTTGCTAAACTGGGTGTGGGCATGGCCAGTATGTGTGATGCATCTGGCCTGTGGGCCATGAGTTTGACAGCCCTGCTCTAAAAGCTTGTCAGGAAAAGTGATTCATCCCTTAAGGGCTTAAAGACTGGGTCAAACTGAAATTAGTGAAATCCCAGACATGCAGGTATCTCATCACATAGGGATTCCCCTTACTCTGCAGACCTGGCTAGCCCTGAAGTCTAACAGTAGGTATGAGTGAATTCTGGTACACTGTCAAATTCCTTCCACTGAGTGCAAGTATGATCTGTCTCCTTTGTCTGTCCACCCTACAATGTACCAGGTCTTTAAGGTCATGCAAAAAGCCAGCAGGTTCAGGGGAGAATCTGATCTCCATGGAAAATATGTTCCAAAGGGCAGGCACCACAGTAGAAAACCCCTGCCAGATAGCACTCCCTCACAGACCAGATCCAGAACACTCCTGTTATCTCCTGTCTCTCCTGTTATATCTAATGGATAGGAGTCACAGAGGAAAGACAGTTCAGTATGCTACCTGACTGCAAACCATGAATACCTTTAAAGATATTCACCAACACTTTGAATTGTACCTGGAAGCATACTACTAGCTGGTGCAGCTTGTTGAACAAATATTTAGATAGGTCCTCTTGGCCATATTTGCCACCTGATCTTCAAGCAGGAGCCATGAGTCCAGGGAAACCCCCAAACTATGTCCAGGCAATGCAATTCCATCCAGAACAAGAAATGGAAAGTTTTAAAACCCCAAATACTTGGCCTTACTAAGGTTCTCATCCTGATCCCCACGGTTTTACTTTGTGGTTGCAAAAGAAAACCAGATTCTACCAAGCCAGGAATCAATGTCCCATACTTGTGCCTTATATTTTTCTAGTGCAGAATTGATTTATTTTTTGGGGTCTATTGAAACAGCAAATGAATTGCTATTCATTTTAGCTTATCCCTCAAACCTGTGTGGATTTTTTAAAAAAATCTTTGTTATTTAATTTAAAGTGTTAGCTCTTCTTTCTAGTGATGCATTATCGACAGATATAAGTGTCCCATCAATTATCTCATTCAATTAACCAATAAAAAGGCTGAACAGCAGAGGGCCCAATACAGAGCTGAGTGGCATTCCACTTGATTCTTTCATCCAAACTGAAGTGGCGCCATTAATTAATGAACCAATAGTGGTATCTTTATGCCTGCATTTTGCCAATAGATGTAGAAAAATATTATGAAGCACTTCGTCAAGGATTTTGCAGAGGTCCAGATTCATTAGTATTATAGCAGTTCCCTGTTCTACTAGGTGAATAATTCTATCAAAGAAGGAGAAAACGTTACTGTGGCATAGCTTGTTTGCAACAAACCCATGCTGATTTCTATTAATTGCGGAATGTCATGTGTTCAGAAACATTTTGATTGATAATCTTATTCATAGACTTGCCCAGTACAGAGGCCAAAGTACAGAGAGGTCTATACTTTCCTGGGTTCTTCTTTTTTTTAAATAGAGACTTTTTGGAGCATGTTCAGAAGTATGCTACTAAGGTCATCAAGAATCTGAAGATACAACCCTATGAGAAAGAGTTGATTTTCTGAATTAAGTGTCTACAGATTTGTGATGTACTACTGACACTTTGTGTGTGAAAACTAATACAAACTAGCACTCAGGCCACAGATTTTCCAATGATTACATTTTCTGCATGAAACCTATTTTATTATATGGGTAATTTTATTATAATAACTCTCTTTTTATGATCATTGTGAATCCAAAAATTTTAAGGTAATATTTGTAGGAGCACATTTAACAATATGCCTGGAACTGTAAAATTGCCTTGGATCAAGTTAGCCTACTGATATATTGAGAACAGTGCTGTCTTATCCTAAATTGTATTGGTTTTTCTGTGAGTTCTCTTGGTTTCTCATTTATTATTCTAGAGCAGGGGTGTCAATCTCACGTCGTCATCAAGTGACATATCAGGACTTTTTTCCCCTTCACTAAACTGGGCATGGGTGTGGCCAGTGCGTGACACATCCAGCCATGGACCAGGAGTTTGACAGGCCTGTTCTCGAGCATTAGGACTTAGAAATTCTCAATCATCTAGCACATCATTATTATGATCACCTCTACTTACTTTAGTGAAAATTTACCTTTTTGGTCTTTAGGAAACCCTTAAAAAGTGTTGTAATTTCTGCTTTAATAAACATTGCTGCTTGTTATTCCCAATCAATAATTGCCTTTTCTGATTATAGTGGCTTTTCTTGGTTTCCTTCCTTAGTTAAGTGTTGGGTGATGATTTATGAAGCTTTATTTACTTTGTATCTATTTTCATTTTTATCAGTTTTATATATTTGATATGGTCAATTGACTTACTCAATATCCCCCTCCTTCTCCCCCCTTCCTCCCCATCACTTGTTGCATGCTCCTTTTATGTGGGGATGCTACACACCAAGCAGATATTTCAAATAACTGAAATATAGTCCCTTCCTATAGCCTCTTTATGTAGAGCTGCAGACTTTGAAACAAATTTGATCTCTTGGTAATTTTATTTCATAAAGTTTATTTTCTGTTGCCTAAGTGCTGTAAGACTTTAAGCGTCTTAACTTTTTCTAAAAAAAATAGGAGGAGGCTAATGATTAATTAGTACACATGATTTATTTCATTTCATCTTGTATATAATAGCGAAGGGTCCCAGCAGTTTAAAAATTTCTCTTCAAAAGTTTGAACACCACTGCAACAAGCTTGCCTGAGCTAGAGGACAAGCTGAAGAAATAAAGGAGTTTCTGGTTCCCTGGAAAGAAATTTAAATCTCATCTGGGTAAGTTGCAGAACTATTTCACTCCTCTAAGCAAGGATGAAGTAATTTATCATACGCAGGTATATTTGGAAAGTTTAGCAGGTGCTCCTTTTTGCAAGGTGATGAGGTTAACTACCAAAGTTGTATGTAACTTGGATCTTCAGTGGAGTAATTAATCAAGAAATTATTTTCCTTGCCTCTTTCCTCCAGCCCACATGGAGTGCTAGAAGTTGGTATGCCAGACAAAACAACAACACAGGAACAGACAACATTTCTAAATTCTATTTGAATGCATTTATTTATTTACTAAATTATATTTTAAAAATATTTTTGTAGATTAAATTGGATCCATTTTTAAATAAAGGGATTTTTTTACCCATTCATAAACATGTTACATTTTGGGTTTTATTATGCAATAGACAAGAGGAGAGAATTTCATGGGCTTCCTCTTATTCCTCAATAACTTTGACGGATATGAAGAAGAGCCACAGCTAAGGCAATGGTGAGATAAGAGCAATTTGAATCCAAAGTAGATAATTTGAGAAAGAGTCCAGAGTTAACTTTCCCTAGTTCTCTTTCTTTATGGGGGAGGGGATGCAATGGTCCAATGGTTAAAGACACTGAATTGGTCATCTGACAGCTGGGGTTCGAGACCAGAGCACCACATGATGGATTGAGCTCCCATTACTTGTCCCAGCTCCTGCCAACCTATTAGTTAAAAAGCATGCAAATGTGAGTAGATAAATAGGAAGATAACAGTATTCAGTGCATCTCAGTGTATAGTTATGCTGGCCACATGACCATAGAAGTGTTGGACATGACTGCACAGGGGAAACTTGACCTTTACTTTTTCCTTTATCCAGTGGTGGGATTCAGTTTTTTTTATTACCGGTTCTGAGGGCATGGTTTGGTGGGCATGGCAGGGGAAGGATGCTGTAAAATCTCCATTTTCTCCCCATTTCAGAGGGAAGGTTACTGCAAAAACCCATTTCCTTTCCACCCCACTAACCTGCTTTCCAGCTCTGTTCTCCTGTGCAGGGTAACAAAAGACCCAGCTGATCAGAGAATAGATGGCAGAGAATAGATGGGAGTGGGGCCAGTCAGAGGTGGTATTTGCCAGTTTTCTGAACAACTCAAAATTTCTGCTACCGGTTCTCCAGAACTGGTCAGAACCTGCTGAATACCATGTCTGCCTTTATCTTTAAATGTTCTCTTATCATTTAACAGTTGCATTGAGTTATAAGATAAAATAAGATATAAAATACAAAAGTAAATAGGAGGACAGTTTGGAGGAAGAGGGGAAAGAGAAGGGAGGAAGGGAAAGAAAAAAAGAAATATTAACTCCCTACTCTCTTTGTTGCAGTAAAATAAGGCATTAACATAAAATCACAACTTTTTGCTTTTTCATCATAATATAAACAAGCCATTTCTGTAAAGATTTACCAATCTAATCAGTAAAACCTAAAATCAAAGTTTCATTCTTTTTCACTTCAAGCACAAAGTTCAGATGTGGTTTCCATGTGGAAACAAAAGTCCTTATATTCTACGTGTAATTCTCTTTAGGATAAAAGCAAGGAGGGGGAGGTTCATTCAGAACAGTAAAATTATGTTACTGTAATGTTTTAATAAAAATAGTATTAGTACTCGCGATTTTGGCATTCAAATCTACTCTACCTCAAAGGAATGACAAGGGTGGGATTCAAATTTTTTAACAACTGGTTCTGTGGGCATGGCTTAGTTGGTGGGCATGGCTTGGTGGTCATGTTATTGGCTGAGTGTGGCCAACTCAATATCACTCACATCGAGGCACGCATCTCCTCGCCTGGCCTCTCATGACTGTGGGGATGCTGCAACAGTCATAAGTGTGAAAAATGGTCATAAGTCACTTTTTTCAGTGCCATTGTAACTTTGAATGGTCATTCCACACAAGCAAAGTACCAGCAAAGGAAGGGAAAATAACTCCAGAGAAGTTCCTGAGACAGGAAGTCTAGTCTTGCCAAGAATGTAATCAGGGTTAACAGAGAGGCAGTTTCTGTAAGCAACACCAGAATGTTTCCTTCCTGTCTTCCTTACAGGATTAGGCCAGTAATTTCTTCTAACAACCAGTTCTCCAAACTGCTTCGAATGTTAACAGCTGGTTCTAGTGAATAGGTGCGAACTGGTAGAATCCCACCACTGGCTACTGGATGACGAGGGCTTCTTGTCTATACAAAGTGATCTGATATTCTGTGAATTTCTGTATGAATTTCCGAAAGAATTGAATGCACCTACATAGTTGCAGGAATATCTGAAAAGCTTAGCAGCCTCTTCAATCAACACAACAAATGTGCACATTTTAAACCCAAGAATGCACTAAATTCTAATTTATAAAGTAACAGAGGGAAATGTTCTTAAATATGTGCTGGGAGAGGAATCCTATTAGGCATTTTAAATTTTAATTAATTTAAATATAAATGAAATCAATTTTATTTTTATTCTGTGAAAGATGGATCTCTGCATACCAATTAAAGGCTAAATGCAGACATAAGGCAGGAATAGCTTGTAAAATATATCCCTGTTAGCAAAAATCAAGTACTGAATAGAACTGCTGCTTATATGGGCCACAACTGAACTCGTACGCCTTTCTTTGACTTTTGAAATTGTAGACTATTTTCCTCCTCCATTCCAAAAAAAGCAGAGATGCAGAAGAGATTGGCTTCTGAAGAGATTGGCTTTGGGGGTGGGGAGACATAAGATCATTAACAGCTGCATACATTCTTAAACTTACAGAAATGGATTTTTAGGCAGATATATACAGTATATCTTAGGCTGCAATCTGTGATATTACTGCCTAGCAGTAAGTTTTACAGAATTCAAAGTTATTGTGTTTGAATTGACAAGAATACAATTACACTGTTAAACACTTAGGTTAAATACTTAGGGCTTTATTTGCAATTGTTTTGGTCTCAGTTTTCAATTCATTCATCCATCCAGAAATCAGTAGTAATATTGTATTATATACAGACAGGTAAGAATGTGGATGTTTTGTAGAGAGAAAATTGTGCTTAGTATTCCTCCATTAATATGTGCTAAATAGTTACTTACAATTGCTCCCATCTCCCAGTTCCCCACTATCAGAAGCAATTAGCTTGCAGTTCATTGAAAACCAGGTCGTAAATCTAATTCAGACACCAGAGAGTTTACCGAGTGAGAATAAACTACATTTCTCCATAAATAAAGTACAGATTGAATATATGGGAAAATAAATTGGCAACAATTAGAGTAACCTCCACATATTAACAGTTCTATTTCAGAATATACTCTTGACTTGCCATCTGTGTGACTTGACTTGCCTTCTTCTTCTTCTTTTTTTTTTAAAAGAAAATTTGAGATCAGGATAGTGGAAATATATAGAGCCAGTTTAGTGCAATGATTAAGGTGTCAGAGTGGAAACCAGGACTGCGGCACAAACTCAGCTGGGGAACTTTGGACCAGTCACTCTCTCCCAGCCCTAGGAAGGAAGGAGGGAAGGAAGGAAGGAAGGAAGGAAGGAAGGAAGGAAGGAAGGAAGGAAGGAAGGAAGGAAGGGCAAAGCACTTCCTCAAAAACTTTGCCAAGAAAACTGCAGGGAATTGTCCAAGCAATTGCCAGGAATCAAGACTGACTTGAAAGCACTGACTTGAAAAAACAAGATAAACAAATAGCACAAACATAATCCTTTATCACAAAGTCAGTCTGATTGCTGGAGATTGCTTGGAATTTTTGAAAAGATCCTGCCATTTAATAACATGATTTCCAGTTACAGCTTTCCAGATATAACCTTTATTTATTACTGAGGGGTCCTTAGTGCTCTGTATTAGCACTGATGATGTTCCCTAGTTTGGATAATGAAACACTGATGATGTTCCCTAGCTTGGATAATGGTTGCAATAAAACAACCAAGCTCAGAAAGTACCAAGGGCCCCTCAATTCAACCCTGAGTTATTCTTTCTTTGTTACTGCCCATTTAAGAAGAATTAGGGCTACAAAAAGGTGTCATCTTGTGTTTTGCTTGGGGTTTTGCAGACTTGGTTTTATACTCAATTGTGCTAAAGGCACAAAGATGTGGGACTTTGATCTCACCAACTTGATTCTGCTCTCATGAACTCTACTGAGTGTAATCCTGCTCCTTAAAGTATAAAGGGACTGGAAGCACGGCACTTTTTAACAATAAAAGAAAACCTTATACTTGGATATGGAGAGTTTTAATTAACTTTTAATGCTGAATTTTAACTATTTTTTTCTTACATACATTTTATATAGAATTTTTCTATTTTCATATTTTACTTGTACACTGCCCATAGTCCCTCTGTGAGGGAGCTGACTGGTTTCTAAATTTGTTAAATAAATCAAATATGTAATGTGGATCTGATACAATCCATCTTTTAACCTGATGCCTGTCCTGTGTGCTTGTCAACAATTCTCATATTTCTCAGCTGTCACAGCTGGAAAGGATATCATATTGATAAGACACATTGTAGGAACATAGATCAAAGAAGGGAAAAGAACAAGCCAAAAATCAGAATCCTGGTGATAAACCTTGTTATGTTGTGAATGAGATGCCCCTCACCCTTATTTTCCTTTCTTCCCTGAAGAGAGTCCCAAAGATGCTTTTTCAGGAGGCAACTGGACTTTCTTGTTTTTCTTTGAAGACGTTTCGCTTCTCATCCAAGAAACCTATTCAACTCTGACTGGACACCATCCAGTCAGAGCTGAAAAAGTTTCCTGGATGAGAAGCAAAATATCTTCAAAGAAAAACAAGGAAGTCTAGTTGCCTCCTGAAAAAGCACTTTTGGGACAACCATGACCTGGATGACTGAAAATTTCTACAAACTTTTTCCTAAAGAATCAATAATCAGTCTGGGCAAGTCAGTCTGGAAGCTTCTCTGCTCAGAACCACATTACAGTAAAGTAATCACCAGTAAAACCAGAAGCTTTTCTTTAAAAAACAACAACAAATGATTATATATTTATTTATATTATTAGTAATTTATTTTTCCATTCAAAAGGGAAGCCATGCGGCAAGATTGTTAGTGCCTCTTTTAAAGGAGGCAAAGAATATGATAGTGAAATGTAATGAATGCATTTATGAGTTCCATCATCAAATTGTCAGCCAGTCTCTTGCTTTTCTTCTTTGGAATAAGATTTTTGAATAGATATGCAGATTCCCAAGGATATTTTTGCAGGACAATCATCATCAGAAACCTGGAGAGGAAATAGTTTGGTTTTCTGGAGGGTATACTTTGGCTGGGAACTGGATCCTTTGTTTGTGGTAAATCTTTCCACATCACTTTTCCAGTTTGTCTGGTATGTAGGATAGAAACAATGAAATACAAAGGCTCTAATCCTTTGAGGCTATCCCCTGTCACATTTAAATTATTGCTTGCCTCTTGACCATATCATACATATTTGCCCATCCATGGTCATTCTGGTTTTTTGTTGCTATAGGAAATATCCCTGAAATGATGGTCCATGGGTATTAATTTTTTTCAAGTTTTTCAAAATGTTTTATAAACCATAAACAATATGAAATAAATACAAGCAATGTAAACAAAATAACTCAAATAAGCACCCTCTATATGACTCAACAGCAAGCTAAGCAACTAAAGTATTTGTTGTGTTCAATGTCATATATGGCTCCATTTGATGGATTCCTCTAAATCTAAGAGGAGGTGTGAGAACAGTCATTTATCCCTTTCTCTTTTCTTTGTTAGTTTCCTGTAATTTGTCTCCCCAGCCCTTCAAGGGCTACCTTTGAATACCAGACCAGACCAGACATTGGTCCGGTATGAATAGGCTCATGTGTTTGCAAATTGAGCAGACTCAACACTGACACATTAAACCATTGTTATGGGAGTTGTAATTAGTTATTGGTATGTTTCTGAATGCAATTCAAGGTGTTGTTGTTACCAGTAAGTCTGATATGGCTCACAATTCAACTAAGAGACTGTCTTTCTTAGCTAGTTTCCAACCACATAAGTTAGGCAACCAGGGAGTGCCTGTTGAGGGCTCCTATCCACCAGAAGTTTTGGTGGCAGAAATTTCCAGTTGGACCTTCGCTCTTCTGAAAAGCTTCCACCCTAAGACAAGAATGAACCTTAATGTTATGGCCTTCTGGTGTTTTGAGGAGCTGTGGGGATTAGATATAGCTAACAATGCCTGTATTAGAATGTATCAGTATCCGTTATTGTGATTTTTATCTAGTTAGCTCTTCTATCTTTTTAATATCAGTTAAGCACCTAAAGTTCCTCTGGACTTAGGGAGGGGATAAATTGCATAAATTATATGCATATATATTATTCTGCAAGCAAAACACATTCTGTCCACTTTTGGGCAATTAGTGATGGAATGCCTCTAAGTTCTATTACCGATGATACCTGCTTCCTATTAATTAATTTTCTTGCAGATAGAGGTGGAAGCCAGTTTTAAGTTAATATTCAGTAAACCCCAGATCTTGTGTTAATATAAAGGATCTGGTTGATACTGAGAATAATCAGATTACAAATGACTTAGTCCAGCACAAGTGGATGAATAAATATCCCAGAACTGATCTCCAGCCTGGAAGTTAAAGATAGAATTGACATAAATCTACACCAGTGAGTAGAACTTCATACCACTCATCACTTGAAAGCAACGCAATTAACCAACATTATTATCTCCATTAAGCAACAGCAGTTGCTTTTAAGTATCTTTGAGCTTTTATCTGGTTTCTTGGGAGACATCCCAATTAAGTGGATTTTACTGATTAAACATTTCTTGGGTAAACGAAGTCAAATTAATATCTCATCTGAAAGAAATCATCTTAGATACAGATGGAATCTAACCCCCTTCTCACCTTTGGAAAATGAACAGATAACTAAATGAAGTAGCTGATGAGTGGTACCCTTAGAAACAATATGCACACTGGCACAAAGTAGAGTTTGTTTTGTGTCTACTGAGTTTTAAATATGCCTGTATGTCAGAAGCAAAATGTCAGATATGCATCTGAGTTAAGGAATATCCAGTATAATAAAAGATTGTCATGCAACAATGTTGCATTCCAGATGAGATGGGAATTTAATGCATTGGCAGTTGTCACTGCTCAGAATAGTTAAGAGCCAACACAAATTTGCCTAAAAGGGTTTTTCCATCTCCAGAATTAAATTTCCTATCTTGGCATTGAGGCTGTCCAAAAAGATTTTCAGTATTGGGAGTAGCTTAATATTTATAGATATATGTGCTCACAATGGAATGTATTTACCATTATTTACTTCTTTAAATGTAAGGTTTGTTGTCTTCAAATAGATGTTTTTTTAAAAGAATGCATTAAAAGCAAGGCATACTCCTTTAATATGTAAATATTCAAATTACTTTCAGAAATACTTCTTTTCTTCTGAGTTATCTGAGTTTCCTCAGGAGCTCTAAGGACCCATCTTGGTGAAATCAGATTAGGTGTTCTTGAGTTCAAGCAAAATTGGGCATAGATTGAGTTTATAAAATATTCTAACTAGGTCAATTGAACATTTGGCAGCTACATTTGTACAATAGGAAAAGCTTGCTTAGTTTTAACCTTTTTAGTTAGTTTTGTGCATATGTGCTTAGAATATATTAGAAATTCAGCCCATTTGATGAATTTATGATTCAAAGTATTGTACAGGACGTGGATCAGTTCGATACGGAAGCTAAGCACACTGTGCAAAATTAACCAGTGTCTCCCTTTGTTCCCTAAAATGTATTGGAGAGCTTATGCATCTAATAAGTTTGGTCAAGGCAACTAGACCAAGGCTAGAAAGCGTGAGACTGGGAGTTCAAGTCCCATCTTAGCCATGAAAACTAGCTGGGTGACTTTTGGCAAACCAGTATTTCTCATTCTAATGCACCTTAAAGGGTTGTTGGTGTGGGAAAAATAGGAGGAAGAAGGTGTGTTGAGTATGTTCACTGACTTATTTGTAAAAATAATAAAGGCAATACATACATCCATATCTTTGCAGTGTACAAAGTTAACACCCACCCCTGTCCTAGAAGAATGAAATATTATAGGAAATATTAAAAAGGCAGAATATTATATTTCCCTGGATGAGAAAAGGAAAAACATGTTTTTAAAAACAAAGCAGCTCCCTGTAGCATCCTGCCCCCCCCTTCAGCTCCAGGGTGATGCGATTAAGACATGGCCCTCAGGACATAATCGATTAGCCCTCTACCCCTCTCACAACATTGCACCTGGCAAGATTGCATCACCCAGCAAAAGATTCAAGACAATTTACAAAGTTACCCCTGCATGGCTCCATGGGAGTCTGACAACCAATCAGCATACATTTCTTGCCACAGGAACCGGAAGCAAATTCAAAGCCCAACAGAGGGGTCTCTCCCTCTCTTACCCATCTGCTCCATTTTGCTCAGGACTTCAAATCCCATGTGGTCCTGTCCACCATTAAACCATCCTTCCAAGCAGTCTCCATGTTTCCAGTGTCTTTCTTCCCAGTTGGAACTGAATTCAGATGGACATTTCTTCCAACAGCAGAGAGACCCTTTATAAAAGTTTTGAGAAAGGGTGTAACTCTGCTTTGCCCCCAGACTGTCTTCCACACCCTTGTTTAGATCAATGTTTCTCAAACTGCCACAGCTCAAAGATGTATGGACTTCAACTTCCATAATTCCTCAGCCAACATGGCACAGGTTGAAAAATAAATGATTTTTCAGGCAGTTTGCCAGAAAGGGCTGTGGCATCCTCCCAGTTTAAACACATTCCAAGGGACAAAAATTGTCCAAGAAACACTGCAAATAAGTCTGTTCATTTAAATGACATTTCAATGGATAATAAAGTAAAAAAACAAAAGCAAAATTATCTTCCTTCTGTCTATTTGTTTTGAACTGCTCCCAACACTTCTGGGATTCAGCAGGTTGGCCAAAGCTGATCTACCTACTGAACTTTTACCCATGTGGTTATAGAATATATCTCAGAGAAAAAAAATCTGGTAAAAGTATAATGAAAGTCAGAGAATTTATCTGATATAAAGCAACAATACTTACATGGAAATAAAATCCTGTCACAAAAAAGTCCTTTATTTCTAATAAGATCAGTATTAAATTCACAGGAAATATGTGAGAACTTGGTTAGTACAGAAAGTGTTCACTTAACAGTGACCCTGTCTAGAGACTTTTTGAGATTAGTACAACACTGGAAAAATAATTTTATGAACAGTCCCCATATTTATGGACCTTGCAGCATTCCCCACAGTTGCTTGATAGAGATTTGGGGATTTTACAACTGCTAGACATTGATAACCATTGCATCATGTTGCTTAATGATGAAATTGCTGGTCTCAATTGTGAACATTAAGTGAGGACTATCTGTATTCAGCAATTGTCTATTACAGCAAAGGTAGAAAAAGAGTAGGAACTATCTTTAAGCTCTTACATCTATATTTGGTACAATATGTAGCACTCCAAAATATGTCATACTCCTATGCATGAGGGGAAGGGGGAGAAGGAGGAAGAATAAGAGAGAGAGAAATTAAAATGGAGATTAAAAAAAAAAAACACCAGTAAGTGAAGCCTGCTGGTTGCTTTGTTTTTCCAGCAAACACGCACTTGAGTCAAGTAACTACAGAGAAGTGCTTGGGGAAAATAATACTGTGATTATAATATTACTTTGGAATGCAGGATGGTGCCAGAGGTCAATCAAATTGCCCTTGTGTGGTATTATTTATGAGTTGCTATACAGTTTATTGTCAGTTTCCGTCTGGAAAAAAGAGGGGCTTCAATTTAAAGAATGACCTGGTTAGCAATTTTAAAGAAAAAAAATTGTAAATATAGAAGAGGGCAAAATCTGATTCCTATCCATTAAACTATTTCAAACAGACTTCCTTTTAAAACAAAAACACACACAAAAAAAGGGGGGGGGGAAGTTGACGTCCCTCCATTCAGTATATTTCTAAAACCTATTTCTTTGGAAGTACAAATTGGGATGAGGGTGATATTTAAGAGCAAAATGACATTTTGAGACTTTGTTCATTTCATATTTATCACTAGCTTGTTTGCTAATTTTAATTTGCAAGAGGCAATTCTTCCAGCTAACTGGGTGCCTCAATGGGCCACTGATTTCTTTGAAGTGACAGTCTGTAAATATGCATTAAAAAGAGATGCAATTAGCGTGTGTGTGGTTCAGTGCAGCCTGATTTCATTGGCAAGTTTACCCACAGTGTTGATAAGCTACATTATCTAGAAATTGGCCGCTGAAAAACAGCACCTCTGATTGCCAGCAAAGGTTCCAGATAACAGGGTGCTGAAGAGAAATATAATTGAGGTTGAATATGTTAACCAAGGTGTCACATGCTCCTTAGAAGCGCTAATTTATCAGCATGTTGGAATTTTTATTAACATTTGGAATGCATTTCTACCACACTAATGAAGTGGAATTGGCAGTGCAGGTTTTAGTTATTGTCATTGCTGAGGAGTTAAATGTAATTTCTCGTTAGGCACAGTTATGTAAATATATTTATACAGGGGCTGGAGGAGGAGGAGGGAAATTAGAATATTTCTTCAGATATAAATATTGTTTTGTATATGTTGCTAAGGAAGAGGATGGAAAGTTGGCTATTGTTTAAAGCCAAGCCACCTCTCTTTGTGAAATCTGAGGTTCCATTCTCACCAAAGCTTTTCCGATGGAGATTTTGTCTTCTTTCTGGAAAATATCTAAACTAGAAGGCATTGGGAGTCATTCCAATGAAAAGTTCTTTATTGTAATGTCACAGTTCATGTGACTGTTAACTTTAAATTCAGTAAACAAAAAATCTGAGACCCTGAATTTAAAAAATACAAGCACCTGAAACTCTGTGTTTGTTCAGCTCACTGCGAGCTTGCCATAGATTCACTTGAGCTGCATATACTAACAGCCAGAATAATTGGCATGTCCATTTCAAAAACATTTATTTGCAAGGAACTGGTGGCAAGTCACTTTCAGTTTAGATGACATGACTGTTTTTGAAGGAAATATTTCAATTGAAGCGTTATGCTAACTAAGGGGCTACTAATGGGAAAAGATACAAGGGTTTGTAAGCATAAGTAAAAACTGGGTTGGAAGACATTCGAGGAAAATCATGTTTGAAATTTCTGAGGAAGGAAAGAAATATGCAGGATGCCAAACATTCTCCGCATATTCTGGTTCTTTTTTCTTCTGAATGAAAAAAGGGAGGCTGCAGCTTTCTTCTGAATCAGAATGGCTTGTTACTGCTGAAAGAGGAGGAAAAGAAGGGAGGCCACAACCAGCTGCTTTGTGTAAAAGGGACTATGGAGATGTCTTTTCTCCATTCAGAAAAGATGAAACTGCTTGTGCAGCGCTAAGGCTCACAGATGTCCCACCTAGAAAGTTGGCTCAAGTCACGTGTTATGGTTTACCTGGCACGTGGAGCTATATTTTGTAATTAATTAATTAATCAATCAATTAGTTAATTAATTAATTTTTGTCAATTGCTTACAAGATAATAGGTATAAGTAAAAACATAGTTATAAATACATGGATACCTATAAGAAAAATAAAAATAAAAGAAACAATAGGACAGGGACGGTAGGCACGTTGGTGCGCTTATGCACGCTCCCTACAGACCTCTTAGGAAAGGGGTGAGGTCAATAGTAGAAAGTCTAAGGTTAAAGTTTTTGGGGTTTGGGGAAAAAACTACAGAGTCAGGTAGAGTATTCCAGACATTGACCACTCTGTTGCTGAAGTTGTATTTCCTGCGATCAAGTTTGGTGTGATTAATTTTGAGTTTGTATCTATTGTTTTCTCTTGTGTTGTTATGGTTGAAGCTGAAGTATTCATTGCAATGTATGATTTTATGTACTTAGATCGAACAGAAGGCGGTGTAGTTCTAGGTTTATAGATGATAACAGGCTGTAATTTAGTTAGTAAAGGAAGGCAAATAATGGAATGTTTAGCCAAAGAGATCTTGATCCCACCCAAATTCTAGACCAAGGGTCTCCAACTTTGGCAACTTTAACCCTAGCAGACTTCAACACCTACAATTCCCCAGTCAGCTTTGCTTTACTTTGCTTTGCTTTGCTTTGCTTTGCTTTGCTTTGCTTTGCTTTGCTTTGCTTTGCTTTGCTTTGCTTTGTTTTGCTTTGCTTTACTGGGGAATTCTGGGAGTTGAAGTCCACCAGGCTTAAAGTTGTCAAGGTTGGAGACCCTTTCTCTAGACTACCTCCTAGGGTTCAGTTTCAATTGCTAGTGCAATTTGTCATAAATGTGAGTGTGTTTGTATTGCATTTCTTTAAAGAAACAAAAACCCTCAATCATAGTTCTTATCTTATTTAAAAAAAACAATTGATTTAACCATCAATACTGGCTAAAATTGCAGCACCCCAAACTGGTTCTGTTCAGAACCTTTTAGTTCAGTGGAATAAATGAATTGTGGGTGGCTGCTGAACAGAATTCATTTTGCTTTGGAAGAGGTATTTTTTAAATCTCTCTGATCAACTTCATGTTAGTCTTCTTATTAAGTTATTGCTTCATCTAATCAAGGAAAAAAATATTGGTCATTCCCAAATGGCTGTCATGCAAAATGAGAAAGCAACGCTAAGTCTCCTAGCAGGAAAAATTGATGGAACAAATAGATGGAGGACTGACAGTCAACATTTTAATTATTCTGCATTACATATTTCTCTCCTCCTCTCTAGCTGTAACATTCACATTATTTCAACAATTGCTACAAAAGGTGTTGTAACTGTATTCTTGTATTACAAAATGAAAATAACAATCTCCAAATCAAATTTGTTTACTTGCACTGGTTCATAGTAAGCAAATATTATTTTGCCTCAAACTGATTACTACACTTTCTATGGCCCATAATAGGAAGGTTGAAAGAATGAGAAGTATGCACCATATTCTAGTTTCCCAGAATTTTTTTTGCATCCTATTTGATTTGCAATAAGGGAAAGGTAGACCAGCCTATTTTTTAAATTCATACTTCTTCCATACATAAGACCACTATTTTCAGCTCTAGCTGCTGTTTTGAATAGAATCAGCATACATTGCAAACCCTGTTGGAAAATTAATTTCTAATTTGTATGAAAAGAGCAGTGATCAGATGTGATGGCTACTGGTCATCTCTCTAATGATAGTTTTCATCATTATTCTGTCCTTGGACCAAATATCTGGATGCAAACTTATGAAAAACTCTGAAACACTTCTACATCCACAAATTTAGGCTAGAAGAACGTATATATAAGGATTATTCTTATACACGGGTGTCAAACTCATGGCGTCATGTTGCCATCATGACACATTCCCCCCCTTCATGGAGCTGGGGTGAGCAAGGCCTGTGCATGACGCATCCACAGTTTGACAACCCTGCTCTTATGCCTCAACCAATTGATTTTTCCTTACCATCAAAAGTTCAGTTGGCTCCATGCCCTTCTCTAATATCTTTCATCCTTCCAAGCATTACATTTTGGCCTCAGGAGTGAACAAATTTTGAAGTACAACCTTACATTGCCTTACACTTTGTTATTTTCTTGGGGTGCCTATTTTATAAGGATCGTATGCTCTGTGTCATGCTTTGAAAAAAGTTGCTTTGATTTTCATTTTAGGACCAGCTGCTAAATCCAGGTGTGGTGCATAAGCAGGAGTTCTTCAAACTAAATATAGGGGGGTTGTACCCTGTAGTATTTATGAGCCCCTATTGAGGAAAAATAACTCACTTCAAATAATTAGAAACATAATCCTTTCATTTCTAACTGGTAAGTGAAAGCCTTGTTTTCCTACCAGAACTGGTCAAAAAAACCATGGAGTAATCAGACCTGAAAATTCATGTGTGCACAGTAATGATTCTTGCAGTTTAAAACTGGAAACATCTGGTGCAAATGCACAAAATGAGTACATCATTGCCATTAAATTACCCTATACTATCATCTTCCTCTATAAATCATGATGGTTTTCGATTTCATTTCTTTCTTCCTTCATTTAATATTGGTTGAATTCACATGTTGAAACTTCACTTGTTCATTGTTCAGCTTGAAATGACAATCAATATTATAAATAGGCCAACTGGAATGTAACATCATGAACTTTTGTGGATTCATTAAGACCATATATATTGGAGTTGCCAATGTATATTAAGTACCAACAGAGCAGAATTGAAATCAATTCACTTGATTTTTAAACACACAGGAAAATAATTAAAAAGTAGATTTTCATTTGTCAGTGAAAAAACATAAAATGGGGGCCAGGGAAAGAATTTCCTAGGGAGAAGATTCAGTAATATAACTACCATAAGCTGAAACCCTAGCATAATGGAAGGTACTCCCATTTTATTTCAATCAGCAGAAGCAGTTATCTTAGACTTTTAAGAATGTGGTCTACTTTGACTGTACATATTGTTAGCTGTATTCAAACATTTGGGTTTGGAAGAAGTTCTCTTGATCAACTTCAAATTTCATTTCAGACAGCTCCATTGCTGTACTTCAAGCCATTTGATTCTACAGTTTTTCTTTCTCTCAACTTCTCATCCCTACTCCTCAGTTTCTGAACTTGGTTCCTTGTCTAGATTTCTTCAACTTTTCAACTTTACATTTCAAAAACTATTTACTATCCTGCCTTACAGAGGTGGTACTCAGCAGGTTCTGACCAGTTCTGGAGAACTGGTAGCGGAAATTTTGAATAGTTTAGAGAACCATCAAACACCATCTGTGACTAGCCCCACCCCCATCTATTATCTGCCTCCCAAGTCCCAGCTGATTGGCTGGTTCTTCTTTGGTTGTACTGCACAGGAGAACAGAGCTGGAAAGCAGGTTAGTGGGGTGGGGAGGGAATGGAGATTTTGCCTTCCCCCAGGAGTGGGGTGAGAATGAACATTTTACAGTATCGTTCCATTGCCACACCCACCAAGCCATGCCCACAGAATCAGTAGTAAAATTTTTTGAATCCCACCACTGCTGCCTTACCAATGTTAACAGAAGTAGTCAAAAGGCTTTCCATCCTCTTTGGAGCCAAGTTAACCTGCAATATGGGAAACGGGAAGTGTAGAAAATGGGAAACTGATTGCAAGAAACAGATGTTGGTGAAGTTTCCAACTCACGTTTTACTGAACGTATATAAGGAGCTACATAAATATAAATGGCTATGTTGGCACTCCTACAAATCTGTTAGGCACTTAGACAGTTATCAGAAGGCTTTTTCAGTGTGAAATCAAATATTTAATGTGTATTTGCAGCAATAATATTTGCATGTGTTAAAAGAGAATACGGTAACAGAGCACATGTTATAGCAGTAACAAAGCATGTGTTAACAGAGAAATAAATTCTAAAAGTAATGCCATTTTTACATCCTTTAGAATATTCCAAAATTCATAGTTAAGATAATATGTTTTATGAGGGTCACTCCAGTTGCTTCAGAATGATGAACGAACTTTTTAGTTCCCTACAACTATGTTAGACTGATTATTAAAAATGGGGATATTGCCTACTGTAAGTGCAAACAAAAGAAGATGAATATAACTTGGTGTTAGAATCAAATTTAAAACCTGAAAGGGTGCATTAAACTATAAAGCTAGATGGTATTCCAAACATTACCTCTAGGGGGAAATCTCAACCTATCTTTACATTTACATCAAATTCCCTCTCTTGTTCTATCTTTTCAACTTTTAAAATAAAAGTTTTAAAAGTACTTTTGATATTTCTAATTTTTAGCATTTATGTAGAACACCACATAATTGCAGAAAAGATAATAGACACATACCCTAGGGTCTAGTGTACACTTATGTTAAAAGTACAGCTTTTATTGGCAACTAAAGTAATAACCTTTCCCTGTCAAATTGCTTTAAATTAAACTTAAAAAAAATACTGGCTGATATCCACATTTAGTAATTGTCAAACATTAGCATAACATCAAAACCTAATGCTGCCTAAATTTTAGGCTTAAAAATAATTATTTATTGAGGTAAATTCTGCGTTTTATTAGATTTGACTGAGGGAGAGGGAAAAAAAGTAGATTTATTGAGTATGTAAAAAGCCTATTCTATAAACTTGACAGCAATATAGGATTAGAACTTATGCCTACCATAGCAGGCAAAAAAAGAGAGATATTTGTTTTATATCCATATGACCCATCAGTCAATAGCCAGGTTTAAAACTAGTATCAGCCTTTTGCTTCGATGGTGTTTGGTATCCTGGATGATATTTGGTGACTTAAAACTCCTGTCCCTTGTGCTAATCATCCTGGCAACACACTTTTCAACAATTTTCAACATATGGAGATCTGACGAGGATGATTCATTTATGGGTATTCAAATCTGCGGGAATTGGCTAAATCAACATTAAATACAGATGATTTGTATTTTTGTATTTTAGCTAATCCCATATACATAAAATGTAGAAAAGATGAAATTTTCAAAGAAGACAGCTGGCAAAAGAAACTGTAAGTTGATTGTGGATATCTAAGGAAACATATAACCTAATTCTGTTCTTCGCCCACCCAGATAATGATAATGAGGATCACAGAAACTGGGAATTGAGAGTCCAGCAAATGAAAGGCTGCATTAGGCTAAATTTCATACATTGTGAATCATAGCTGAGTAGTAGCAATGTTTTAAATTGGCACTTTCTAGAAGTAAATATGGAGGCAATAGTAGACAGCAATAAGAGGCCCCAAAATTAAATGATCCCTGATAGACAGAGCATAGTTTCCTAAATACCTTGATATAATGTTCCATGTGCCCAACATGTGAAAATCTAATTATTGGGATTCAGGAATTTCTTATGATTGCAGTATTTAGGTTTATGTCTCAGATTTCCAGTAGAGCTACCCTGAGATGACATATTTGTAGATCCTAAATACTCTTCTGTATTTCAAAAATTTCTTGCCCATTGTTTGAGAAATATTCTCTGAGCAGTTCAAACTGATCCTTTATAACCATTCATATTATTCAGGCTACTTAAAGTAATATAGTTTTAATAAGCTTCATTAATTCTGCAAAGGAAAAAAGTTTGCTTGACAGACTCTTAACAGTTTCTAGAAGAGCTATTAAATTTGTGAACCTGTAATTTTCTTACACTTAAAAAAAAATCCCAGTTGGGTTCCCCTCCCTCTCCCAATAGACTGTTTTAAGTTTGAGGAATTGGAGATGTATATAGGATGTCACAAATTACATATTAATTTGGAAGTGAGACTATTTGCTTAGGATTCCTCCAAATGATTAAGGCCTTAATTGCACTTCCAACTAAAATAATTTGTTGTACTGACTGAAATGTACCTTTTAGGTTGCTTCTTAAAAGCCATTTTCATGTATTCCAGAATTTCCAATTTCTTTCAGATTAAGCAGGTAGAATCCCTGTTCTATGTTTCTGTGTCACATGTACGATGCTTGTAAAAAAAAACAAAAACAGTGAGACTTTACTGTGACCCTAATTCTTTTTCATACCACTGACTCCAAGTAAGAATTTTACTGACTCTTGTATGGCAATTAAAATCCCACTCAAAGACTACCAGTAATGTTTAAGAGAGGATCATCAAAGGAACCCTTTGCATTTTGAATGTACCACTTTCTAACCATGGGTAAATTGGCTTTTTACCTGATAACTTTAGTCCTGCCCACTGATGTTTGCAGAGTTATCTTGAGAAGGATGGATTTTTCATGCCAGGTGAAAGCTTTCCATTTTTGAAGGATTTAATTGTTTACTTTCTGCCTAACTACATCTAGCAGTAAATAATATATAGCACAAAACTTTAAAACACGTCACTCTTTTGGCTACCTAGATCAAGGGTCTTCAAACTTTGCAAGTTTATCATCTCTCCCATAACATCTGCCCAAGTGATTCAATCTTACAGGTTTGGTATGCTCCCAGTTTCTTTGATTAAACTATGTCATCCATCAAACCCAGTAGCCTTGCTTCTCTGTAGCCTGCTTCCTCTCTAGGGGCCACCTCAAGAGACTCCTCTTAAGATCCAGATCCCCTTTGTTCTTTAAAACAATCAGATCCTAAGCCAAGGGTCTTCAAACTTGACAGCTATAAGACATGTGAATTTCAACTCCCAGAATTCCTGAGCTAACATGACTAGAGGAGGAATTCTGGGAGTTGAAGTTCACAAGTCTTCAAGCTGTCAAGTCTGAAGACCTGCTAGATGAATGTTCTGCTAAATCTGTAAATGATTAGACTTGCAGGGCAGTGGGCAAGTACTCCTATTGATGTCCAGAGCTGATTGTATTAACTGATGTTGCTGTTAATGATCAGAAGAAAGAGTTAACATCCTCTGTCTTCTTTCCATGAAGCTTGTCACATGCTCTGAATGTTAAATTAAAAGAAAAACATGCAATTGCTACTGAGTTATTAAAAGTATTTTTACACTGCATTTCACTGCATTAGCCAATAAATCAGAACAAAAGGTATTGATTAAAAAACAACCATTGGAAGGGGGTAATAACTGTATAAGAACAACTTTAGAAGGTGTGGTTTCTTAAAAAGTTACTAAACTATATCAGCCTGCGTTCCACAGAAGCATTGCACTTTTTCCAAGTAGCAACCTACTGGTACAGACCACAATACTAAGAGAAAAACCTCCAAGGAGCATGGGGTGCATGAAAGACTGATACAATTGGAAACATTTTAAAGTATTGCCTTGTATGCATTAATTGAATGTATAGTTGGTTAATCCACACTGGGTTGAAAACTATATGTTATAAGAGAAGGAGTCGTTGTCAGAAGAGTGGGCCAGTTGAAAGATGGAGTTCAAAAGGGCAAACATTCAAATCAAATGAATGCAGTTAGGTACAATCTTCCCATTAGCTACAACAAAGTTGGGATAAAATTAGACTCAGCTGACTTAAATGGAGCAGGCAGGTATTTGAAGAACTATTGGTTCAAAATCCCTTTGGGAAGAATAACTCCATTTAAGAATTGGTGTTTAATATTTATTGCCTGAAGCTTGAACAGGGCTTCAGATGCAAATCTCATTTCAGCAAGTGCTTCAAAATAATTTTCTCAATCTGCTTTTGGATGTTTCAGTATTTGCACATTAGATAAGCTTTTTGAAAGTTTTGGCATCATTTTCAAATTTGTGCCAGACTTTGCTTAGAAATGCATAGAAGACCTTCCTCCCTCATACTTAAGCACCACATTACTTGTAGAAAAAGGGACATTTTTGACCAAAATTGGTGCTGTGACTTTTTTTTTACCTTGACATTAACACTACCAAGATATCAGTTGATAAGGTAGAGATTTTCTCTAATCTCCAGATTTTATTTAAATCAGGAATGGGCTATACTTGTAAGTAAATCTCTCTTTTTGTGTGTCAGTCTTTTCAAAATAACATTTCAGCTGGCAATGCTTTCCTCAAGAGAGGAATAAAAGACATTGGAATAGCCTTCATTCACTTTTCATTTTGAAATCTGCTGTAAGGTGATCTATTTATTTAAATGAAAAGGAAAAAAAATATACCTTTTGCAACTGACAGTATGCTTTCAAAAGTCCTTTGAAAGCTGTTAGCCTTTTTGTCTTTTGCTGGAGCTTTCATTTTCTGAAGCGGAGAGAGCCTGTATTATTTATTTCTGGTTGTGTGTGGATGAATAAGTATGCTTCTGAATAACTCTTTTTGAATGACCACTTGTATTTTGTTATGAAAGTGTATTAAAAAGTGAAAAGGGAAACTGAATCTCTCCCTCTCAACAGAATAAGAATTTTTCTTGCCAGAATAAAAGGGCATCTTATGTAACTGGATCTTGCAAGAAGAAAATTTAACCTTAATATAATCTCTCTTCTTTATACTGCTTTTTTTTTTCTAAATTGGAAAATTATGGCCTAAAATAAAATACAGGTTGGATCTAGGTTTAATGATCCATAAAAGCAGAGGGCAGGAATGTTCAGAAAATGGTATTACTATCAACTGTTGCTCCTGAGAGATGTAACTGTCAGTTTGCTCAGTTTTCCTGCCTTCAGGTATTTTAAAACATGTGCTTTGCCAGAGGATGAAAAAGAACAACAACACTCTACTTCAGTGTCTTTACTCTGGTTTGAGGTTCATCCTTCTCTAACGTTATTTGTGGAAACTTTTCTTAAAGCAAAGAGGCTTTCATGCATTAACTCAACAAATCAAATGGATTATGGGTCAGGATACCTGTTACCACCCTACCCTGGCCCAAATATTAATAGAAATAGAAAGAAGGAATTTACTTTTTCCCAGAGACAGCACGTCTCATCTGTGCTTTGTACTGAAGACATTATCTTCAAATGCCATGATTAGGCAGAGGGAGGGGGCTACCTGAGGCAGAAATTGTTGAATGGCAATTGTTGGAAGACAAATGACTCATCCCACATCTCTGGAGCCAGCTGGTATAATATCCTCACTCTTCATCTGTTGTGTATAGAACTTGGTAGACTCCAAATGCCTTAAACTGATTGGCCGAAAAGGCCATACCCGGATTGGCCATTTAGGAACCAATCCGATTGGCCTGCCGGACGGCGGGAATACTCAAAGTACTGTCATTGGCCACAAG
>BHFT01022158.1:0-30018 GCA_004320025.1 Laticauda laticaudata
ACAACGGATGGAACATTTTGCTCATCCGTTGTGTCCGTTTTGCATCCATTGGGCAGTGTGACAGGGCCTTTAATTATTTCTCATGATATTATCTATGAATTGTGGCTTCTAATCCCCCTGTGGATGTAATTGGTGCTTTAAAACAATTCTCAGAAGGACATGTCAATGCAGCCATTGCCCAGTGTTACAAGATCCCATTTCCTAACGAGATTTTATATCTATATCTGATTTTACAAGGCTTATGAGATGTTCCAATGAACTCTGGGCATTTTACAGTTCCCATTATCACAAATTCAGATTAAAATACACAAATTCAGATTAAAATAATAGAATATCAAACTAATAAATACATTTAAAGAAGAAGAAAACAAAAAACCATCCCTACCAATTTATCAAACCAGTCAGGAATACTACCAAAAATCAATGCAAGAAGACATCTCAAAAGAATTAAGGCTGAGCCATTTTGGAAAGGAGACTGCCTATTAGCAGTTAAAACTGGAAAAATGGGAAGATGGGAAGATGTCAGATATTCGGTCATATCACAGAAGATCATTTCTATCTTTTACTGATTTAGAAAGCAAAAACATCTTAGAAGATATGAGAGAACAACTGGAGGAAATAAATGGATTTCACTATTGAATAATCCAGGAACTTTTATGTTTACTTTCAGCTATCCATTTCTAGTTATCTTATGTAGGTCACAAAATCTATGAATAGTACATATCTTTTTCTGACCATTCAAAGACCATGAGCCAACTATACCTTTAGGAAAGGACACCTAAATTCAGAATGGAAAGAGGACAATGACGATAATGCTTGAAAATGGATCTGGAAGAGGTTATAAGAAAGATTAATCTATGTAGCTTGAACCTGCATTCTAGTTTTGTTATTTCTATTAAATGTTGCAGCTTTACATAATTTCTCTGACAAATGCAGAACTAATGTAACATCCATATTGGATTAGTTCCATATGATCAAGCCTAATTCAACATGGACCAAGGAAATTCATGTTGCTCTAATGTGTAACTCCAATTTATAAGTTCTTTTGTCTGAAAGTAGCATGTAATTTGCATCACTGGCAGTCTCAACTGAAGAGAGACAACAGTTGAACTGCTTAATCTATCTTGAGCTGCTTAATCTATATTGTGAAATTGATGTTGATATTATTCATGGTTTTAAATATTTTTTTGTTTTTAAATTTAAATAAGAATTACAGGAAAAGGATTTAGCCAAAAGATATGCTTATCCCAAAGGCCAGCTATACTACCACAGGCACATTAATAAGCTTACCCAGGAGTAGGATAATATCAACTAATAAGTGCCTATGTAATTTTTCAGTATTACTTAAAGTATAGTTATATTTTTATTGTAACACTAATATTAAAATTTCAGCAGAAAATCTTCCAAGGAATAAAAGGCTAA
Organism: Laticauda laticaudata; assembly: GCA_004320025.1. NCBI lineage: Eukaryota > Metazoa > Chordata > Lepidosauria > Squamata > Elapidae > Laticauda > Laticauda laticaudata. The sequence goes on from BHFT01022158.1 coordinate 1,423, forward strand.
CCAAACAATATGTAAATATTTTGCATGATCTAGCTCTAGAGCAGGTTTCCCCATCTTTGGATGAATCCATTCATTTCTTCAAATTAAAATATTCAAAAGTTACACCCAGAAGAAAAGGCAGACTAAAAATGGCTCTGCAAAAGATGGAGCTGATGACCACAGCAAATAATGAAGAGCCAGTAAGTAAACCTCTCTGGACAAGGAGAGAATGGGAGATCACCCACATGTGCACCAAATAACAGTGACCGGTGGTTTTTGAGCACTGTGACATACAAGAATAACATTGTGCTCACAACCACAGTTAGTGCCTTTTAAAGGACACTGCTTTCACAAATGTCCTTTTCTAATTTGGGAGTTGTTTGTTAATTATTTTTTAAGCTATCAGAGACCTTCAGAAAGATGACTCTGAAAATGCCAAGTGAGTTTTCCTTCAATTTTTAATGAAAGAAAATTTCAAATAATAACTGACCCAAAGCATGTAGATGGTGATTCCTTGCCTCTAGTTTTCATATTGAAACTGTTGGTGTGTGATCTGAAGGTGGAGATCATTTCAGTCTGTCATGGTCAGATCACTGTGATTTGATCACTGTTTAGTTCATTAGCATTTTTGGCCTTCTTGAAGTCATAGGAAGGACTGATCAGTATTATCTGTACCAGATACTTTATGGATCCAGTGAGTTTTCAGCAAAAGTCTAGGGAAACTTTTAGTTCTGCTATCTGCCTGAATCATTTCTAGAATTTGGAGATAACTAAGACACTAGATGTGATGGCCTATAGGTGGTCTGTCTTTGCCAATGCCAAGGTTTTTTTTTTTTTAATTTACTAAGAAGTCCTGGGAGATGAAATGGCAAAAAATTAAGAGTTAATACCATCAATTTGTTTAGGTTCCACTTCCAGTCTATATGGAGACAGTAAATGGTAAAGCTTTTTGGCTTCCAGAGCAATCCTAAGGATGCTTGCACTATGTCAAAAGAACAGACAAGCATAGATATCATAGATAAACTGGATATCACATTTTTTCACATCAACTGCAGATTTATTAATCATCAACTCAAGCAGACAGTTTTTCTTTGGTCCAGGACTGACTCATTATTCTTGCAGTGAGTGGGTGACTATGCTGGCTTCTTACAGATGTTTCAGTACCCAAACTTCAGAACTGAAGAAGCTTCTTAGATGAGAAGCAAAACATCTTCAAACAAAAACAAAGAAAGCCCAGCTGCCTTTTGAAAAAAAAAAATCTTTGGGACAGTCATCAATGCTAGACTTCATGCTGTCTTCAAAGTCATAACTGAAATGCATCTATCTTTTTCCTTTGTTTCTCATGTTTGTTTTTTCACAACCACATATAACCACTGGGGGGGCAGGGGGAGAGGGAGACACACATTGTTTTTACTATTCTGATCCTAAACAGAAGATAACTATCCTTATCCTTCATGATCGTGTCCAAGTCTGTCATTGCCTTTCTCACTAGGCTTAGTCTTCTTTACTTTTCAGCTCATTAATCTATTTTAACCCCAAGAAAATTAAACTGGATATCATATTTTTTCACATCAACTGCAGGTTTATTAACCACAAAGTTGACATTGCCAGGATTTTCTAACTTTTCATTTTTATTTTCATAATGAGATCTTTTTTCAGTCTCTTATCTTTCCGCTTATAAAATAGGACTCAAGCAGATCTCAGATTGTCAGCATTTAATTTTATTGTTGATGCCAACCATCATTTCTTCCAAACATATTATTTTTGTAACCATTCAAATATATAAAGTTCACTCCTTCAATAAGTCATTTTTTTACAATGCTTTCTTGTTCATTGTGAAGCTATTTTTAAGAATGGGCAGGTTTTCTGACATTCCTTATTAGCATTCTGATACAATCTGTTGCCAATAATCTACAATATGTACAATCTACAGAGGAATTATTGAGTCTGTCGTCTGCACCTCTATCACTGTCTGGTTTGGCTCAGAAACGAAATAAGACAGATACAGACTTCTAATGGATAATTAGAATTGCAGAAAAACAATTGCTATCAACCTGCCTTCCATTAGTACCTTCCATTAGTATCACGAGTTAGAAAGAGGGCTGTATCTACAGACCACATCCTGGACATAAATTGTTTCAACTTCTATCCTGAAAATAACATTATAGGGCATTGCATACCAGAACAACTAGACACCGAGACAGTTGTGTCTGTCATGCCATCACTCTGCTAAACAATTAATTCCCACAACACTATCAAGCTATTTATTATGACTGTATTACTATACTTCTTCTCATCCTTCCTATTACCTATTTCTTTTTCTACTTATGACTATAACTTTGTTGCTTGTATTTTTATGATTTATATTATTTATTTAGTTTCCTAGTATGATTTATGTTGATTGCTTATTTAGTATCATATGACTATTGCTAAGTGTTGTATCTTATGATTCATGATGAATGTATTTATGATGATTATGATCATGATTTATCACTTATATCTTTTATGTACATCGAGAACTTATGCACTGAAGACAAATTCCTTGTGTGTCCAATCATACTTGGCCAATAAAGAATGCTATTCTGTTCTGTTTTGTTCTGTTCTGTTCTACTCTACTCTATTCTACTCTACTCAACAAAGCTAAAGGCTAGGTCCCACTGGCTGATGGACGCAAAACGTATGCATAAAGGACACAGTGGACGAGCAAAATTTCGGGGGTGGCTCCATTGGCTCATTCTTGTCATCGCTTCAAAAGTGGTGAAAATTTGCATAAACAGAATGGAAAAGAACGGAAATAAACGGACATGGGTAGTATGTAGTGGGATGTTTAACAGATGTTCATAGGAACCCTAGCGGATGACAGCAATTGACACCTCCGAAGGGTTCCGGGGGAGAATTTCAAAGCGAGACGCATAGCGGATGAAGCAGATGCATCACGTACGCCTAAAGGAAAGAAAGGGGATGCCGCGTGGATGTATATCAGATGCAAACGATCCTTTCTATTTCCGTGCTCCTAATGATGTATAGATGTTCATGTACCCTTTCTTTCCCTCTGTCCATTTTCAGCTGGAGCGGATGTGAGTTGCGGGATGCCAGAGGTTGCAGAGAGGATACAGCGGATGTTTAACGGATGATAAACGGACATAGAACGTTTGTTGCTTGTTATGTCGCAGATTTACATCGTACACGGCGGAAAGTTCATCCGTTCACAAAGTTTTGTGCAGCTCAAAACTTCTTGTGCGGATGAAATCGCAGTGACAGATCCTCGACGGATAGAGCGTATGAAAACACGTATGCAATGAGTACACAATGGATGCATAGCATTTTCCAATGGATGGCAAGCTTTTTTTAACGTTTAAAAAAAACAAGGGCAGGGAACCAGTCTAACCCCAAAGGCTGGGGAGGGCACCATCCACTACCACTAAAGGCAAGTTTACCTTTTAAAATTTTGAAATTGTAACAAAAAACCTGCCTTTTCTGATGACTGGGATGGTTCTGCCTTGGTAGTCACGTTGGGTTAACTGGCAACTGTGAAGCTTCTTTTTAGCCATTCTGGAAGTAGTTGTTTTCAAGGTGGTCCATGAGATGATGGACAGTGCTGAGCCTGCTGTCAACCTCCATCCTGCAAGGTTTCCCTGACTCCACAAACTAGTTGGTCTAATAACATGTCTTCCAGACAGTCTCTAAACCCACAATGCAAGCAGCTGTTTGTAGGGCAGCCATGTACCCACTAATAGTCTCTCCCTCAGCCTGAATCCGTCTCTAAAAGCATGATGGGTGGCAATTTGGGATGGCTTAGGGAATAGTGGTTGGAAAGAATTTCCTGCATTCTTCCCATGTAACAGTCTTAATTGATGGTGGAGCCAATAATGCCGTAGCAGTGTCAAACACTGTGGCTCCGCAAAAACTTAAAAAGTAGGACTTTTTCCTATGGTCGAAATGTCAGCAAGGTCTATGGCATCTAGGAATCAGTCAAATTGGTTTCTGTAGGACTCCTATGTTTCCGCTGACAGTCTGAAAGGTGGAATGCAGGGTTTGAAGTCATCTCGACTCAGCGGTGCCAGATCTTTTGAGGAAAGTTGAAATTCATGCTCGCGAATAGTGACAGTAGCTCTTAAAGTCACATTCAGCTCGGTAGTGACTTCAGCTCTTTTTGTAGTGACTTCGCTCACCGATTCTTTGCCCAATTGCCTCTTATACATATCCCACCCTCATTGCCAGTGTTGTGGAGCGGTGGAATAACCTGAGGCAAACACGGAGCAAACTTCAGCTTTTACTTTATTGTAGCAATAAAGGGTTGCCATGGCTGCCGCGCTAACAAGGCAGCCAGCTGGCGGACAACTCCCTTTTATAGCCGGCTGCCAAACGGCATCAGCCAATAGGAATGATCTGTGTTTCCACTTTCTAGAAAACTAGAAAGAAAATATTAAAAGGTTTGCTCACTTGTTTCATTTCTTCAAAACATTTGTACATAATTACAATCTCTTCAATTTGATCAGTCTGCTGCAACCTCAAGGATTTCTTGAGAGACCTTTGACATTTTGTACTGTATATTTTTATATGGGCATAAAATCTTAGGGTTATTAGATAGAGAAAATCCTGGCAACACCAGCAGTGAAAGGAAAGCCACTATATAAACAGAGAGGAAACCCTACTCCCTTCTAGTACTGATGATATTACCTAGTTGGATGATGAAGTGTCTGGAAGTAAACAACCAAGCTCAGAGAGCACCAAGGACCCCATAGAAGATTGTCCACAAATTGACTGATGACTTGCCTTGAGTAGTGACCATTGCTATAATTAATGATTTGGAGCTTCATATACCTTTGGGGAAAAACCTTAATGTTTACTTTATTGAGTATTACTTTAGGAGATTTGTCACACATTATATTGGGGTTTTACAACATTTTGGGCGAGCGTTTATTGTTTCATCTGTCAAGGAAAAAATTCCAGATGGATTAAAAAAAAAAATAAACAAGGGAAAATATTTCCAATGGGCTTAAACCACCCCCCTATTTTTAAGAGAATAAACTGTGAAATTGTATATAATGTTTGTTTCTTCTTTCAGGTGATAATACTCAAAATGTGTTGTCTGTGTTCCTTTTCTTTCTTTCAAAGGTTTATCTGACAGCCAAATAACCACGTACGCAGCATTCTCTATTTCTAAATTATAGTTTGAAATTATGCAAAAGGAAAGGCTGCTTATATTTTTTTCAAGAACTGTTTTGATATTTGAAGATGTTGTTTAGAGAGAAAGAAGGAATGCGACTGCCTAAAGATTTGTGGCAAAGTGTTATTTTTCTCCTCTAAGGCCTTCTGGTCTCCTTTGCTCTGAGGGATGACGATTATACTCTTTAGTTAGTGTTTTATGACAAAGGTACTGTCAGACATTTGAATGGTTAACATTTATTGCATGATTGTTTCTTTCTTTTTTGAATAACAGTTTCCCATTTCCAAGAGTCTGAATGTTTCTAGTCACTGCAAAATATCAGCCTTCTGAAGCCACTGAAGTGGATATTATACCTCAGGGTAGACACAATTGGGGTCTCCAGAGCATGTCATAAGTGGTCTCACAAAATGGCTACCAAGGGAAGGCTTGCTGACTCCTAAAATGGTTGTCCTGGTGGATGTGGAAATCATAAAATGTGCATTTACTGGAAGAGACAGCACTGAAATTATTTTCTGAAATCCCCATTACAAGTTCCCATTCTCACGGCCATTTATTTTTGTATTTTTTTTTCAGGGCACTGGCTTGCATCTAGAAAACATCTTTATTTGTAATATCTATATAGTTCAGGTGGGGCCCTAAGGCATTTTTTATAAAATGAATAAAGGTGGTATCAGAGGCTGGCATGCTGCTTTGCCACATGCCAGTTTTCCATGATATAAAATGAATAATTAAAATAATGATTGTTGTTTAATAATAAAATATTTAATATAATCCATCACATTCGGTAAGGATATTAGTGAGTGCCAGGGAAGGCATTCATTTAACTTCCTTGTTACAGTGTTGATCAAAATGCTTTTTTGCTTGTCCTTTGTGTTTCTTCATTTTTTGAAATTCTACCAGAAAAAGATAAGAGATAAGATAATTAGAGATAATAATTAATTACTTTTTCATATATTTATAGAACAACTGGTATTGACTTCCTGTTTACTAAGTATTAAATAACATTTGGTTTTTGTTTTTTTAAATCCTATACCACGAACTACTTAGGATTCATATAACAAGTTAAGAAGAGGTAGATGATTTTGCAGAAATTTTGGCACAGATTCAGAAGCTTTTGGAGTTTTCATTATCCTGGATAAGACAATAAAAAAATAAGATAAATAAATCCTTTTATATGAACTTTGGATTTTGTAGGATAAGCATTCCTTAATGCAGTGTCTTTCAGCACCTTTAGACTGTGATTTGGAGAGCTACATTTCCAATGTATGTATCAAACACACACACACACACTGTCAGGCGGAGCTCCATTCAAAATCCAGGAAAGAAATACTTAGACTCTTTAGTTTAGAGAAAAGTACTGAAAGTGAGTGGTAGCACCAAAGAATTCTGGAATCGGAGAAAGTTAGGCGGCAATACATATAGAAAGTGTATGGAAAATGTTCCACCCAATAGTTTCAAATGACATTCCAATTAGAAGTTGTGGATAGTGATTAATGTGGATCTTAGGTGATGATGAGGACCTCGTCGTTGACGTTGGCATATTTTGAATAACGGTTGCGTTGCGCAGAGAAGAAAGCTAAGCGAGAAATAGGAACCTACTCTATTTTATGCTTCCCCTCCTTTATACAACAGATGAATGTAAACCTCCAGCTACTTCCAACTTATTCCTACCATCCCTCCCCCCCCCGTTATTATGGCAGGTCTAACAAGATGCCAAAGCAATAGAGCGATCTTGAGGCGGACATTCGCCTCCTAGAAAAAGGAAAATCATTCAGTCCTAGAAGAGAGAGAGGAGAAAATATAAGCATATTAATTCTTAAACATACAAACAATACACTTAAGGCTTATCAGGATACTTGGAAACGGAATGCTTGGATTCAACTTAGGTTGCTTTAACGTCCGTTTCGTTTAACCCTTGGTGTGTGAAGAGGGAAATGTTTGCCAGGCTACAGATACTGGAGTCGACCCTCCATTTGCGAGAGTCCAGAATTTCTTGAACTTCAAAATGTTGTTCGCTTCGAATCAGCTTAGTTGGGGATGGAGGAGTTCAGCCTGGCAATGGGTCTTAAGTCAAGAATACGTTCAGGGTTTAGCAAACAGTAACATGGAAAACGGTATGAATTCGTCGAAGAGTTTTGGGTAGTTTCAGCTGGACTGTTTACAGAGATTTATAATTCCGTTCAATTGATTGAGGACATGTATTTGGCCAGCTTCTTTGACTTTTGGTGGGTCGTGCAGGTATTAGTGGAAAGGAAACCTTGTCTTCCCATTTCATATTTTTTGTGGGATCTTTTTTGTCTGCAATTCTTATGAGATGATAGGGGCGCTCATCTAATGCTTTGCGTTGTTACTATGGCCAGTTAAGTTGGAGTGGAGTTATCCATTCATCCAACGATATGAGATGTTAGGTTTTTCATGAGGAAGTTCAGGTATCGGGAACGAAATTTTCTTCGAAGCCACTTTTTAAATGGAGGTAAGTAAAGCCATACTAGCTGTGCTGACGAGTTGTTATATCCGCTTTCGGCCATAATTGTGGCTAGTAATGTCGTGTACCAGTTCTATCTTGTTGATATTTAGTGTAACATCTGATATATTAGTTCTAACACTTACATTAGTCCTCTACAGGCCCCATTTGGTTTGAGGGGTGGTGGGCGGAGCTTACCCCTGGCGGAGCCTGATTAACTTCAGGGAACTCTTTCAAAAATTTGAGGAAATTGGGACCCTCTGTCAGAGATAATGCATTCCTGGGCGCAATGTAACCTATAATATGTGAATATAACAGTTAGCAGCATCTTGCGAGGGAATCTTGGAACAAGGTATATGCATGTACGTGTTTGGAAATCGAGATATCGAGTCATTCAGCATGACAGTGTTCTCCACACTTTCGGAGTAATTTTACTATAAAGTCCTAGAGATTTCCTTCCAGGGAAGCGTTTGGTCTAACTACATTTGTAAACAATCCTACTGGCATTTACCAGGAGTCTCTTTGCCGAAACACAACTGGACAGCTGCTACATAAGCTTCAATGTCTTCTTTAAAAGTAGCCACCAGAATTGCCCTTAACCAGATGTAAGGCTTCCCAAATTTCCGAAAGTGGCAGGTGCTTTGAATCATGGCGTGTAGCATTTGGCTCATCAGTACCTGTTGGACATACAACTTGGCCCCCCCCAGCCAAACACTTCTCTATACTGTATAGCACTTGAATGAGCCAGGAACCATTTCGTCCAGTTTTAAAGCTTCTTGTTAACTGTTCGGTATCGGTCATTCGACTAAAACCACTTCTTGGTTCGTTCCTTTGAGCTTTGGTGATCCCTGGGGCGGCTTAGATGTTTGGTGAGGGAAATTGTGACTTATCATCTTCTGGACATTACGATTTTATTTAGGTAGTCTAGACGGAAGAATCCGCCATGAAGTTCTTCCGCATGGATGTACTTCAATGAGAAATTGCAATCACTTGAAGTTACTGGGCCAGCGAAATGTTGTAGGGACAGCTTCTGGGAGTTTTTAAGGCTTGCCGTTCTTATGATTCAAGTCGCATACTCAAACGGAAGTGTTTGGCTCTTTCAGAAAATGTCTCAAGAGTCAGCAAGGCCCAACGAACTGCAAAAGCTTTTGTCTCCAGAGGCCCATCTTTCATCTCTGTTTCAGAACAGTTACGGCGAGGTATAACACACAAAGGCTTGTAGGTCCCTTTCTCGTGATTTGAGTATACCACTCCATGCCAATCCTTGATTGGCTTGAATCACGAAAGGATGTTCATTCGGGTGTTTCAAGCACTGGTTCTGCCAGCAAAAAAGGGGGTTTTTTTTTAGGCCTTTTTTTTCCCCAAAAAAAAAAAAAGCGGGGCTTGGCAACTCCATGACCACATCCACGGCTATTTGGCTTGGCTTCACCTCCCTTTTGTTTTTAAGAGATTTGTGATTGGCATTGCTATCTTAGCAGAACGTCAGGATGAAATTTGCGATAAAATTTGCAAATCCAAAAAGCTTGAGTTGGTTTTCTGTGTGTGTGGTGGAGCTACTCCAGAATGGCACGACACGCTTCTCTGGATCCGATCATCTATGCTTCAGAGGAAATGCGATATTCCAAATAGTCAGTTTTTGTCTTGTGGGAATTCACACTTTGACAATTTAGCATACAACTTAGAGGCAACGTTTCTGTAAAAACGACCCACACTTCAATGTGTCAATCCAGGGTCTCAGTGTAGAGAAGGATATCATCAAGATTAAACCAGAACTCCCTGTATTCTATATGTTCATGTAACTTGAATTGAATCATTTGATGAATACAGCTGTGGCCCCTTGTAACAACAAGGAAGAACGTGAATTTGGAAGGCAACCCATTGGGCAGTTAAAAGCGAGTCTCCAACTCATCCCCTTCCTTAATTCGAATCCCGGTAGTATTTACTTCTTCACAACTTCGGTGAAATCATTTCCGTGACCGCTAAATGGACCAACATTGTCCTTCATTAAAGGAAGGGGTACACGTTTTCACAAAATTAGCGTTCAAATTTCTGTATTCCACACCCAAGCGTTTGGGAAACCATCGTTTCTTTTACGAACAACACTGGGGCGCTACTGGGGTCTAGCGTTGATGAAAACCACGTTTCCAAATTTCTTATCCAATAAACAATCTTTGCTCTTCCAGAATTCCGTGGTTCATGCAGTACAATTTCGTTTCGGGAGATTCACCCAGGCAAAATCTCAATAGCGCAGTCTGTTGGCCGGTGAAGCGGAAGCCTCATTGAGAGCCATTCTCACCTGAACACTTTCTTTTAAATCCCCAAACTCTTGAGGAATTTCTCCTTCATCTTCAGGGGTCAGTACCTGTGGAAGCTAATTTCAATTAGGGTCCTCGGCTTCAGCTCGGAGATCTGGCCCGTTCTCCCGCGTCGCTGCTTTGTGCGTATGCGCACAACCCCTTTCTCAGTTAACCTTGGGGTTCCATTTCCAGAGCACAGGCATTCCAGTATTAATGGTTGCCCATCCGGGACCACAATAAAACGCAGGGTTCATCATGATCTATCCCATGATCATTTCGTATAGGTTCCGTGACAAAACGAAGCGGGGCAACCCTCCAGCCATGATCCATTAGTTTGGCAAAGGAAATGGGCAAATCTTCCAAGGTTTTAGCTTTAGCGGCCCATTTTTTCACTACGTCGTGTTGTTATGCCCTTGTGCACCAGAATCTAGACAGGGCTAGCATCTCCCCTTCGACCCTGATTGGGTTTAACCCTCAATCACGCGAATGGGTCACAGGGCCCACGCTTGGACATATACCACCTGGAAGTAGTGCTTCTGAGTCAGAATCTCTCCTCAGGCGTTTATGGGGCTTTTGATTCTCTCTGCGGTGGGAGGCGACACTTTGCTGTCTGCTTTCGACTTTCGTGCTGTTTTCGCCGGAGGAGCTTCGCTGGGACTTTCAGGGTTTCTTTCCTTCCTTTGGCACCCACTTTGGCTCCAACTTGACTCTGCAGTTCACAGCCACGGTGACCTTCTTTTCCCGCATCGAAAGCAGGCCGAGGGGTGGGTTCTGCCGCCACTCATCCCTTCTGAGGTTTAGGAGCCTCTTGGAGGGCGTTGGGGGGAACTTGCTCCACCATAACTTTTCCCGCCGTTTACTTCGGATGTAACATCAATCTCACGTTCTTCTGCAGCAAGTTACACATCTGCAAGTCATTGGGGGTCTCTTTTTCTAGCAAGTGCATCTCTGGTAGCACATCTTCATTTAAACATCTTATTAAACAGTTCTATCAGGGCTTCCTTGGGAGCAGCTCGGAAATGACGTCTAAATTTTTGGGTGTTGTAATCAGCCACAGACCTCCTCCCCTGTTTTATGGTTTTCATCACAATTTGGGCCTTGCCGGCTCCACCATGGGTCCTCAACCTAGCCGCAGATGCAGCCATAAATAGGTTATTAATTCAGCAATCTGAGGAGCATTATCATTTATGCAAGATCACCATCACTCTGTCGCTATTCCTACAAGACACCTGGTAACCACCTCACTTTGGCTGCTTTCTGAGGGAAAATTCCTCCGCATACTCCATCCATATGGCTCCAAATGTAGCTGAGGAAAATCAAGGCTTCGGGATCCCTTCCGTATATTTACTGCTAACGGAGGCAGCCTAGGAACTCTATGCGTTCTAGAATCACACTACCCGTAAGGCCCGGGGCTGCCTGTTGATCGGGATTTGATTTATCGGAGGAGGGAGCTGCTCTGACTTCTTCTGGCTGGGCTACTTTGCCCCGCCCCGTTCATACCTTTGGTGAGCTTGGTTGGTTCAAAGCTTATTCAGGAGTCTCCTGGCTTGACTCCGCAAGAGTCCCTCTTTTCTTCTTTGCGGTCTCTTTTTCACACCGGCGGGTAGTTGTGACCCCGGGGGGGGTCCTTCTCCGGAACTCTTTCCAACCAACTCCACGACCATGCTGGGCTGCACAGCGTGATCCTCTATCCAGACTGAGCTTGCTAGGCGATGGGGCTTCCGCACGCAGGCCAAGAATCTTGCCTCCAATGGCTCCAAGTTCCTCTAAGGTCACATTTGAAGATGACATGATGTCCAGCCCTCAGAGAAAATTGGATATCTCATCCGGGTGGGCAGGGATGAGAGGAGATTCAGAATAAATGTGCAGCGGGAGCTCCATTCAAAATCAGGAAAGAAATAGCTTAGATCTTTAGTTTAGAGAAAGATATCTTTTATGAAAGTGAAGGTGGGTAGCAACAGAAAGAATTCTGAATCTGAGAATTAGGCGCCAATTACATATAGAAAGTGATGGGAATGTTCCACCCACAATAGTTCAAATGAATTCAATTAGAAGTGTGGATATGATTCAATGTGCGGCATCTTAGAGTGAATTGATGCAGGCCTCTGTCGTTGACACTTGGCATTAGTTTGAAAACGGAGTTTGCAGTTAGCGCAGAGAGAGAAAGCTAAGCCGAGAAATAGAAACCTAACTCTATTTTATCGTCCTCCTTCCCATTATACAACAGAGGAATGTAACACCTCAGCCACTTCCCAACTTATTCTCCCTCCCCTCCCCCCCCGTTACTTATGGCAGTCGAAAAGATGCAAAGCAATAGCAGAAGATCTTGAAGGCTGACACACACACACACACAGAGGGGTGAGATTCTACTGGTTCGGACCAATTCTATAAAACTGGTTGTTATGATTCTGCACAGTTTGGAGAACCAGCAAATCATGCCCCTGGCTGGCCCCGCCCCTCTCCACCTGCCCCTCCCCTCTCCACCAAGTCAATCCTTATCATGCATGCCCAACATCACTGACTGTGTTACCCCTCACAAAGTCACTCCTTAAGGTATTTCTTTTTTCCCCTACTGACAATCAGCTGTTTCAATGATCAGCTGTTCTGGGATCCCCCTTACTATCTTATTGCTTTGCCTAAGAGGCTTCCCTGAGGCCCAGGAGGCAAAAAAAAAATGGGGGAGCAGGGTGCTGCATAAAATAATATGTGTGCCCACTCAGTCACCTGGCCATGCCCACCTAGACACACCCACCTAGCCACACCCACAGAACCGGTTGTTAAAACATTTTAATCCCAGCCCTGCATACACAGACACACATAGACAGGTAGACAGACAGACAGACAGACAGACAGACAGACAGACAGACAGACAGACTGACTGACAGACCGACAGACAGAAACACTGGTGAAGTCTAGGCTATAGAATCATTCTGCCTGAAAGCCTTAAAATAATATTATTATATCTATTCAAGTGGAACAATTGGTGCAAAACAACGTAAGAAGAATGTTGGGTATATGTGTATATTTATGTATGACATAATTTTGCAGGGCCAATAAATAAATAAACCCTCTCCCCAAAGAGATGCCCCATATTTGACAGAGTATATTGTGATTCCTTTTTAAAAAAATCTAATATGAAGAAATGTGTATGTGGTCCCTCTATGAGAGAGATGGGCGATTTCAAAATTGGATAAATATTTTTTTTGAAAGTTTTATTTGGGTTTTCACACAAAAAAAAACCCAACTCATAAAACAAATAAAACATCTTTTTTTGAAAATAGCATGGTCCTGTATTACAGTTCTTCATACAGGCACAAACTCAATTTCATGTTCATTTTTGTGTTCTATTCCATATCTTATTACTGTTTTACATTTTCTACATAGTTTTTCCTCTCTTTTAATTTTCTTAATTTTATTTTGATTATCTCATCTCAATTCAAATCATTATATTTATTCTTTTGTCTGTCCTGTTTCAATTTCATATTATCCTTTCTCATTAAACAAATTTTCTCCTGTAGTTACTAATTGGAGTATGACACCTTTATATCTTTTAATTTTAATCCTTCACTCTTATTTAAGCTTCAATGTATACCTTTAAAATTATAACATTAAATATAATACATAACTTCCAGTCAAATTCTATTGTTACATTCTAAAATACACATTATGTTCTTTTAAAAAGATTGATAAATATATGTAATTAAAACACTCATTCCATTCCAATTCAGTGTCCATTATTAATATTCATTAAAATCTTAACATCTTTTAACATTTTTTGCAATTAAATATCAGTACTTTCCTTGGGAACACTTATTAAACTTCCCATAACTAATTCCCCCCCCCATTTCTAATTTTATAAATCATTAAGATAATTAAAAATGTTCCCAGTCCTTTCCTAATTCAATTCTCTCATTCGTTTTATTTCATTTTATTTATTAACCAACATTCACTAGATTACGATAATTGTTTTAATACATCATTTTAATCAATACATTGTTTCCATATTTTCTGAAATTATTTCTATCTTTCTAATGTATAACAATACTATCTTATGTACCTTTGCAGAATCCCTTTTTCCATTAAATTTTCACCGCATTATCTCTAAATAGGCCCTGTTTCTCTATCTTGTTTCTGTCCAATATAACTTCTTTTCCTTTTCCTCTTCCCTCTCTTCTTCTCCCTCTCCTTTTTAACCCGCTTGTCTCTCTAGTTCTAATTCTCTCTTCTGTAATCCCTCTTCTGTGTGCTTCTAATATTATGTCTTATTTTTTCAAACTATCAATTTTTGTTGTTGTTTTTCAAATCTTAACTTTTATTCTCTTCTCCCCTTTCCTTTTTTTTTCCCCACATAAAATCTACTTGTTCATTAAAGATCGCTTTCTACAAGCGTTTCTTTGTTGTTTCTCATAGTTCCAGAATCTCCATTTTCTTAAGAGTTTGAATATTGAAGATAAAAGAACCTCTCCTTTCTTGTGCATCTTCTCTTTGCTTTTTTAAATTCCATTTTCAATTGTTCTAAGAGTGATGCCATTTTAAACACTTTAAAAACCACTGATTGATTTTAATCATTGAAATGCAATACCAAAAATCCAGAGATCACCAAATAATCAAATACTCCCAAGCTGTTTTCTCTTGCTTCTTTTTTCCACTTTCTCTCCTTGGGTTCTACTATTTTGTTGCAAGTTTCAGTTAAAATGTATTTTTAGAAGTCTTGTTGAAGTTTTACTGTAGCATTCCTTTTAATTCCAGGCAGTCTGCTCCCTTTTTTTCCAGATCCTGCCCTTTTATTCTTTTTCTCTCCTTTCCTGCTTTCAAAAGCTTTTAATATCCAGAAATCTTTATTATCCTTTGACATTTTATTTTCAGCTAAAATGACCTATTGATGTAAAAAGAGATTTTTTTTTCTTGCTTAATCTCTTAGCTGTCAGTGTAGGGAAAGGAGAGAAGAAAAAAAAAACCCAAATCATTTCCTCTTTTCTCTCTCCTTCACTGCTTCTAAAGTATTATTTGGGAACATATTATATTTTTTTTTAGTATTAAATTCCAGGTACCTTACGTTTATTGCTTTTTTCAGTTTAACCTGGTCAACCAAACTTTCTCTTCTTATCTTCCTCCTGCACATTCTTCCTGGTCGAGTTTTCTTTGAGGTGGCTATTTCTACCACCACTGCAACCGCCTTCGGGAAAGGGAGTAATGGCCAGCTGAGGAGGAGAGATGCGGCTCTCCTCAATCCTGCTGGCAGTCTCCCCCCTCTTCACAACCTTTACAGGGTGGCTTACCCCGAAACCAGCCAGTTCAGGGCGCTCCAGCGGCGAACATGGATCGAAACTGCTCACCATCACGGTTTCGGTCTGTCTGTGAAGAGACGCAAACCGGAACTCCTGATAAAGAAATTTTTTCAAAAAAATAAGCATTGTACTCATTTCCTTTATTTTTGTTTTTCGTTTTATTAATAATTTCATTAAACTTATAAAGATATGTTTGCTGCCTTATTTATAAAATATAAATAAATAATAAACAAACAAAAGAAAATGAAAATTGCGGGGAAGGGGAGGAGAAAAAGCATTGATTTCTGACTTTTTTTTAATCACAGTAGAATGAAGGAATAACACTGGAGCCTCAACTTTTCACTTTTACATACTTAAGTCAAATTTTCATTTTTTTCCATCTCAAGCAACGGAATCCAGAAGTGATTTCAAGTAGAACCAAAGTTGGATGTGTTCTTTGCTTTGATAAAAACAATATCTCTGCTAGTTCCCTCACTTTTTTGAGCCATTGTTCTATTACAGGAATTAAAATATCTTTCCATTATTGTGCATAAAGCATTCTTGCTTCTGTCAACATACATAACTGGACAATTCCAGTTGTTTTTCCAAGTTCTTTAATCATTAAGCCTAAAAGAAAAGTCTCTTACTTTGATTTTTAAGAATCTTCTGTATTAAAATATGAATTTTATGCCAGTATTTCTTTGCTTTATCCTAAGTCCATTGAAGATGGCAAAAGTTCCTTCTTTACATTTACATTGCCAAGTTTATTCATCTTTGACAATTACTCATCTCTTTTACTGAATGCATGCTATATTTATGCCCTTGTTTGTCTTATACAACTGATCTTGATAAACTTGATGTATGTCATTGTTGATATTCCCATATAACTTCTTTCTTCCGGTGTGTGCTCTAATCCAGGTGTCCCCAACCCCCACTCTAGACTGGTACCATAGTCTGGGAAATGGGCTGCACAAGCGAGTGAAGCTTCATCATTGCATGCATGGAATGTAAGTAGCACATGAAATCACGCTAGCCTCCATCTGTAGAAAAACTCTTTTCCATGAATTTGCTCCATGGTGCTCAAAAGGTTGGGGGTTATTGTTCTAATCCAACATGATGGGTGGACTTATAGTTATTTAAAGTATTGTTAGGTAAAGGTTCCCCTTATACATACGTGCTACTTGTTTCCAGCTCTAGGGATCTCAGTTACAAAGCCAAAGAGCCTGTGTTGTCTGAAGATATCTTTGTAGTCATGTGGCCAGCATGACTAAATGCCAAAGGCACATGGAATGCTGTTTCCTTTCCACCAAAGTGGTCCCTATTTTTCTACTTGCATTTTAACATGCTTTCAAACTGTTAGGTTGGCAGAAGCTGGGACAAATAACAGGAACTCACCTTTCTGATCAACAAGCTCAGCATCTTAGCCACTGAGCCACTGCATCCCTAATGTATTGTTAGCAATGCATTATAAATAATAGTTTCTCTGTGCTCTCTCTCTCCCTCCGCTCTCTCTATGTCTATGTCTATGTCTATGTCTATGTCTATGTCTATGTCTATGTCTATGTCTACGTCTACCTCTACCTCTACCTCTACCTCTACCTCTATCTCAATCGTAAGCCACGTTACTCCCTTCTCTGTGAATGCCCTAGGATGAAGGCATTCTCTATCTCTACATCTATGTCTACGTCTACCTCTACCTCTATCTCTATCTCTATCTCTATCTCTATCTCTATCTCTATCTGCTACTCTCTATCTATCTATCTAAACTTTATATACAATACAGAGATGGTATTCAGCAGGTTCTGACCAGTTCTGGAGAACCGGTAGGAGAAATTTTGAGTAGTTCAGAGAACCGGCAAATACTACCTCTGATTGGCCCCACCCCCATCTATTCTTGGCCTCCCAAGCCCCAGCTGATTGTCTGGGTCTTCTTTTGTTGCCCTGCACAGGAGAATGGAGCTGGAAAGCAGATTAATGGGATGGGAAGGGAATGGGATTTTGCAGTATCTTTCCCCTGGAGTGGGGTGGGAATAGAGATTTTGCAGTAACCTTCCCCTGCCACACCCACCAAGCCAGGCCATGCCCACCAAGCCACACCCACTGATAGTGATTTTTTTTTGAATCCCACCACTGATAAAACAAGGGGACTTTTATTGGCAAGTTCTTACATGAATATACAGTAGCTTATTAATTAACTAATCTAAAATCTAATTCTATTTTATGGCTGACTAAAAAGAAAAGTATCATTCTGAATGTATCAACACAGATGGTATCAATTTGTCTCTTTTTTGTGGGAAATGGTAAAACTGAGAGTCATGCAAAATTTCAAGAGATGCTTCATGCAAAAACAGAGACAAATTGTCATGCCCTTGTTGGAGTCTGATTCTGAGGGGCAGATTGAACAGCTGACAGGGAGTGGGAATGTGGCTCTGGTGGCTGTGGAAGAAATGAGGGAAGGGCACAGTCTGGCCAGGCATTCAGAGGAAGACCCAGGGCCATCCCCTCCTCATCCTAGGGCATTCACGGAGAAGGGAGAAATGTGGCTTATGAGAGAGAAGAAGGCCATCACCCCTTTTTTAGTTGCAGCTGGGAGAACAGAATATATGTAGAGCGGGATATAAGTAGAGTGTGGATTATCTTGGTCCAGCCTCATCTGGGTTTTGACGTCCTCCCAACTGTGGGTGCTGCATTATCCTTTGAAAGTCTGCAATTTATCATCCTGGCCTGCCGTGTTAATTACTTTAGTGTGGTTTGTGTTGGTTTTTTAATTTCTAATTATCTTTACTTTGGGTTCATACTGCATTTCTGCCCTTTGTAGATTGTTTTTTGAAGAGTTTGTTATCTAGCCAAGGATAATTGAACATTGGGGCCAAGTTGGAGGCATTAAAGGGAATTTATTCTTTGGTGACTTCGTTATTTTTGTATCACGCCCCGGATCATCACACAAATGGTCGAAAGTAATCTTATTTCAGTCATTCCAGGAAGGTCTTGGAATCAAGAAACAGGCATCAAGAAAACAACTCCAGGCTTATAGATCCAATGATGGTACACAATGAACTGAATATAAAATCAGACATCTAATTTCTTCCATGCTGATTTATTGTCTTAATGTAAAACATTTTTAAAAAGTCAAAAGCTCAAACAAATATGTATAAATTCATATACTTTAGCGGCTGAAGACAAACAAGCTTCTAAAAAGTTATGTTTTATTCTATTCTATTCTATTCTATTCTATTCTATTCTATTCTATTCTATTCTATTCTATTCTATTCTATTCTTCTATTCTATTGTTCTGTTCTGTTCTATTCTACTCTATTCATTATTTAGAGACTGCCCCCTCATTCATCATACAATTATGACAGTGAATATATAAGTACAATGTCAATGAAATAATTGAGATAAGGAAACAAATTATCAGAAGACTGCATGGAAAAAACAAAACACATCAGTCTTCATTCCTTGAACTCATAGCTCCCAAAACCACTGAAGGATACAGTTGAGGACTTGATGCAATCATTCAGATATTTTAGGCACCACCAGGGCTTTTGTCTTCAAATAACTTTCTTTATGAACATTAATTAATCTGCTAACTAAATTAGTTTCAGTAACTAAATTAATTAATTAAGCTAATTTTAGGTATCATTAATTCAGCAGTCTGACTGGTACCCTCATTATTCCTTTCTCAGCTAAAGAAGCAAAACAGAGCTTGCTAAATAGTCCCCATTTATCAACATATGTTCTGCTATGTGTGTGGGGAGGAGCAGGGAGTGAAAAGTTGATTCTTTTCTTAGGAATTAACAATGTGTAAACTGTTCCAGATGGTGGGTTACGAGGAAATCCGAATGTTAGTTTTGTTGCTGAAATAATAGCTGGGAGTTGTTTGACTTCCATGAGCTGGGTGATAATAGCTGTACATTATCTGATCAAATCTCTTAAGATACCAGTGAGAGCAGTTAAGACGTTAGCTTAAACATCCTCCTTTCCCAATCTTGGATTATCTGAGTGCATCTGTTATGGAATATGAATTCCATTTTATATCCCAGAGGAGTAGAAGTGGGGGAAATGATCTGTATTTCAAATATGAGCTTTCGGGTATCACAAATGTTTTGGGGCTCTAATTTGCAAAACTTTTGCTAGACCAATACTCGAATACAGCCCATCAGTCTGGAATCTGTACTGTACATTAGACATTAATACAATTGAGCGAGTCCAGAAGTATTTCACGAGAAGAGTACTATACTCCTCTGCTTGCAATAGAATACCCTATATCACCAGGCTTGAGATTTTGGGCTTGGACAATCTTGAACTATGCCACCTGCAGTTGGACTTAAGCATAGTACACAAAATTATCTACTACAATGCCCTACCAGTCAATGACTACTTCAGCTTCAACCACAACAATACAAGAGCATACAACACATGCAAACTCAATGTAAACCGCTCCAAACTTGATTGCAGAAACTACAACTTCAGCAAGAGAGTGATCAATGCTTGAGATGCACTACCTGACTCTGTTGTTATATCCTCTAACCCCCACTCCTTTAACCTCAAAGTATCCACTATTGACCTCACCCCATTCCTAAGAGGTCTGTAAGAAGCATGCATAAGTGCACAATCATGCCTACTGTCCCTGTCCTATTGTCCCCATTTATTCGTACCTATTTCCTGTATTCTTTCTCATGTTTACAGTTATACCTATTATCTTGTAAGTGATTGACAAATCAAATAAATAAAAATAAATAATAAAATAAACAAATAGTTGCGGAATTTTTTTCGTGAAGAAAAACTAGCCAGATCTTTAAAATATTGCCATTGGCATTGTGAGGTTGCCTGAAAAACCAACCATACCGATAGACTAATTATCCACCACCTTAAAGTGAGGGGGGAAAATGTGCATGTAAACAACCAGTGTGCATTAAAAATTCACCCCCTTTCCAACAACTGGCTTCCCCAAAAATACTTCTGTGCTTTTGGCATAATGCTGCCTATGATTATAACCAACCTGTTACCCTTTTTTCATGATACACACAAGGACAGAAAGTCAGGCTGCCTTTGCAGGCCAAAGAATTTAATTTCAGAATCTTTTCTTAGTCCCTTTGAGAGATTCTCAGGGCAAAAGAAAGAAAGTTTAAAGTATTCTTGCAGTTTAGTGAGAAGCTCATTGTTTTGATATCAGTTGCCCATGAGAAATGATGTCATGGTAGAAATTACAGCTATAACAATATTGACACTACCTTGATAATTCAAATAAATGAATTATCATCATTTGTTGATTAATAGTCAATAGTTAGACTGTCTGGAGTGTCCCTGTGGCTTACTAGTTGGTTACCAGGCTGGGACAGGCTTCGAGAGATTTCTTATAATCTTTTTTTTCTTGTTGGATACATAATTAGTCAAAATATTGTCATATTATGACATATGGTCATAACTGGGACTTAAAGGTGATGGCCAACTCTGATTTTTATTCCAAGAATATTGAAATCAAAATTATAAAATGGCTACTAGTTGCAGGTTTTGTATACCTCTTAAAAATCCAACTAAATTAATAGCTTTGTGTCTAATCTAAATTTACACTGGATTTTTAAGAAGGATCTCTTATGAGATAAAAAAAATATGTTCAGGGACTTGGTATTAAAACAATTTTAATTAAAACAATTTTTAATGGATTGCTGCCTAAGTGTTGGTCTTTTGAGCCAAGGCGCCATCCACATGCAGAATAACAGAAATGGGAAGGGACCTTGGAGGCAGAGAATAGATGGGGGCAGGACCAGTCAGAGGAGGTATTTGCCGGTTCTCCAAACTACTCAAAATCTCCACTATTAGTTCTCCAGAACTGGTCAGAACCTGATGAATGAACACCTCTGATCAGAATCCAGTGAGACCAGGTGCCGAGGGGCTCCTATATTCCCAAGAGGTAGCTAGTTTCGGGGGAGGCACATCTGACTCTGAAACACAGCCTGGGAGATGGCCAGTGGCCCCTAAGAAGGCCAGCTGCAGGCTACTGAGGAAAGACATCTCTGTGACTGGCCAATCCCTAAGAAACCCCTGATGCCCCCAATTGCCCAATTTTTATTGACTGCACAAAATTCATAATTTCATAATTGGATAAACTTCAAATAAACATTTTTCTCGATACCGCTTTTGTACACTTCTTGTTTCGTATTATTGCATTGAAAAGCTTTAAAGAGTAGGATTGTGCATGCTTTGAAAAATATTCAGAAATGCAAATCAAATAATTTTTTGCTATTTATTAAAATATCTTAATGTATTATATAAGCTGTGCTATCCGGAAAAAAGAAAAGAAGTAGTGCATTTCTATGAAGAGATCCAGTCATGAAAAGTTAATTGGACGCTTAAAACATTGGTACTTTTTCAGGCTCAGATAGAAAATTAAAGATGTAGAGTTGCTAGCAAAGAGGCTGAACCATATAAAATCTAAAGGACCTCCTATTAATTATTTTCAAGCTGTGTAAAGATGAATATTAGTCAAAGTACATATACAGGAATATTAGTCAAAGTACAAGCTATTTTGAAGGTATAACAACAGAAGTGTCTGTTTTCTTCATTCTCAAACAAGCATCTGGGACTAGAACCAGTACTGTACAAGAAGGATAATTTTGAATCCCATAAGTATGATAAAGATTGATCCTCCTTGATCATACAATTTGTGTTGCCAACAAAGGATAAATTTGTTTCCATTAATCAGTTTTAATAAACTGATTAATGGAAACAAGACACAATTTACACAGACACAATTCAGGTTAGAGGGGCTAAAGGATTAAAGTTTGTCTATTCTGGGTAAGGTCTATTTTGATATCTTATGCCTCTGAATATGGGCAAAATTGCCTGCTACTATCCTTACTGTGGGCAAGTAATGATGAATGGAGTACACTTTGCCTCTTATTAAAAAGCAATAATTGAAAGCCTTGCTCTATCAAAGCCACAATGAAAGCAAAAGTCAATATTTATAAGCCCACCTGGTGAAGACTATGGCACATCAAAAAACTGAGACTTGCCATTAAGAGTGGCAAAGAGCATAATCAATATATTAAATAAAGGAAGGAAAAGGTAATAGATAGTGAGCCTGGATCTAAGAGAAAGGGAGAGGATATAATAGATCTGAATGATGTCTGATCTTTTTGAATGGAGTCAATGAACACATGCATAGCAGTCAGGATTATATTTCCAGTGAAGGGACTAAAATGCATCTCATAAAGTATGATTCAGTGTGATTAGTGTCCTATGGATCAGCTTGCCCCCTGACTATTAACTGGATTCATCCACTGGTTGTGTCCTTGGTGGACTAGAGTGTTAAGAAAGCATGCTACCACCTTGGCTAGGATTTTTGGCTGTCACTTTGCTCTGCTATTCATATATCTATATCGATGCAAACAGTAGTTTTCATTTTGGATAAGACCCAGAGTTGCAGTGAGTTCAGCAATTATACAAGTAAAAAAAATTAAATTAATCTAGGTTTGTGTTGGGTGAGTGTGTGAAAGCAAGGCATCATAGGTTGTCATAGTTGCACATTATGTTCCAGTGAATGGTGATAATGGTAGAACAGAAATGAGTTTTTGAGAAAGGTTGTGAAATAGTCTGAATGAATGTAATCCAAGTAAAACTATTCTTGTAAAGTAACATGGATGAATGGGTGAAAATTGGAGCCCAAAATTAATCCATAAAGACAAAGTGAATGAGTTGTGAAGGAGAATATCAATAATGTTGAGGTTGGATGAAGTTGATGGGCTCCTTAAAAAGAGTTAGTCAAGGAGTTAAAAGAAAACGTATTATATGAAGCAGCACAGACAGCTTGACTTCAAAAATGGTTGGCAGGGACATAAATACATTGAGAGATATAGCAAGTGATCTTATTGTAAATTAGATAGAGTTATGTTTTGTCTCTTTTTTCTCATCTCATGTCTTTTATTTTTTGGGGGACCAACTGTTCAGAATAAAGGTCACCTAACAGGAATTTGGGTTAGAAATATATAAACCAGGGTAAACATTTTAAAACTGTATCTTTAAGAAAATGCAAAACTGTAATTAAGTGTGGTTTCTCAAACGGCCTTTGGAGCCAGAAACTGGTTTGTGCTTTAAGGGCCTGTCAATTGGCGACTGCAACGTATGTAAAGGACACAGCGGACGAGAAAATGTTCCATCCGTTGTTATCCGCTCTCAAAAGTGCCCGAATTTGCATAAGCCAGAGGGACTTACAACGGAAAGGAACAGACAGGGGAGGACGTAGCCAGGATGGAAAGCAGATGCTCCATGGAGCCTAGCGGATGGAAGCAGATGGAAGCGGATGGGCACATCCGCAGGGCTTCCGGGGGAGCACAGCGAAGCGGTACGCGCAGCGGAAAGAGCGGATGCAGAGTGGATGCCGAGGCGAATGCAGAGTGGATGCCGAGCGGATGAAGCGGATGCAGAGCGGACGCCTAGCGGATGCCTAGCGGATGCCTAGCGATGCAGAGCATCACTGCGCATGCGGGGAGGATGCATTGCATCAGCCCGCGGATATAAAGGCAAGCAGGTCGCAAGCAGCGTCACCATTCGAGGAAAGACCTGCTGCCAGACACAGCTCCAGCAGCCAGCCAACCAACAACCATGGGGCAAGAAGAGAAAGCCTGTGGCATCTGCTGCCAGCCCTTGCAAGAGGGACGGGCCACCAACCCACCCCTGGCTGATTCTGCTTCTGCTGGGCTTCTGATGCTCGGGTTGACTCTTCTGGTGCTGGAGCTTCTGCTGGCGCTGCTCCTGGTGCTGGGGTATCTGCTGGTGCTAACTCTGCTGGTGCTGGAGCTTCTGCTGTGTTACTCTGCTGGTGGCTGCTCTGGTGCTAGTGCTTCTGCTGGTGCTTACTCTGCTGGCAGCTGTCTGGTGCTGGTGCTTTTGCCTGCCGTGCTTCTTATACTCTGCTGGCGCTGCTTTGGTGCATGGGGTTTGCTTGGGCTTACTTCTGCTGGCGCTGCTCCTGATGCTTGGTGCTTCTTGCTGGTGCTTAACTCTGCTGGCTCTGCTCCATGGTGCTGCTGGTGCTGCTGCGTGCTGCTACTGTTTGTTACTGCTTGCTGCTGCTGCGTGCTGGTGGTGTGGAGGAGCAGCCCCTACAACCTCGAAGCCCCTCTGATGAGGGCCCAGATGGCTGCCAGAGGGAGGAAGAGGCATATGCGTGAACGAGAATGGGAGAGGAGGCAATGCTCCATTGAAGAGGAATATGAGGATGAGGTGCTGGAATGGCTGAGGGAGAACGAGTATCTTGTTGCGGATAAGGGACACAGGCTCTATAGGACACTCAAAGGAAGCGGCTGCTTTGGCGAGGAGGGGAGAGCCTGGGCTACACTTCGGAGGTGCTCCTTGGCTGGTGAAAGCACAGGCACACCTGGTCGGGAAGCTGCCCACCTCAAGAAATCTGGCCAGGCCACGGTTACAAGCTGATGGTACTGAGAGACCTACGTGGATGGCCCAAGTGCAGCTTCTTGGAGGGTGAGATCCGCCACCGAGGAAGCAGCCGTATCAAACCCTCTCTCTCAGGCAGCCTGCTGAGAGCCAGTCCTCTTCTGGCAGAGAGTCAGCTCCTGTCTCCAGGCAGGTATCTGTGGGAGCGCGTGCCACGATGGAGACCCCCCCAACAGCTGCACTCCCACGTGCTGGAGCGCGTGGAGACCCCTGATGCAGTGGGAGCAAGGAGACGGGCACTGCCACATGAGACCAACCCACATCCACCCCGGCTCCACCTCACAGAAAGCAGGCAGAGAGCCAGACTGGAGGGGCAGAGCCACAACTGTCCTGCTGGAGATCAGGGACACCATCAGAAGCAGCGTATCTCCTCTTACAGCTGGTACACACCGACGTCCCATCCTCCACCGCAAGCCCTTCTCACCTACATCAACCAGACCCTCACGAACATGTCCGAATCACAGTACCAGGTGATCAGGACAGGATCACCGGTCTTCTGCACAACCCTCCAGACCCAGCTGAACCTGCTCCCACCCAGTCCAGGTCTGTTCTCCACCCCAGGTGATGTCCTGCCCTTCCAAGGCTTTCCACAGCGCTCACCTACCAAGGCTATGGCTACCAGGAGCTCCAGCAGAAAGGCAGCCCTTCCCAGTCCAGGCACATGTTACATCTGAACGCCACTGGTGCCACCGATGCACTGATGCCACCAATGCCACTGACGCCACCATTGCCAGCCACGCCCACAGATGCACCCTGCACAGATTGCCACCCATGCTTTACTCGCTCAGCTGCAGACCAGACATCTCACTACATTTGCTCCTTTCCTCCACCACAACCAAGCCTGGCCTCAGAACATCTGTCATCGGTATTGCGGGCTGACACCCCATGTCCTGGGAGGAGGGGGTCTCAACATCAACAGGACTGAGCCAGCTCTCTGAGAGCTTCCTCCACACCACCGTCCCCTGTTGGGCCAGGCACCCAATGACGCCTCAGACCAGCACTCCAGCAGCAGCCACCTCCACAGCACATGGCCCTTCACCCTGAGACTGGGCATGCCTCAGAGTGACTAAGAAGAGTGCCAGAGACTGGGTTGCTACCTGTTGACTTTATCTTTGCTTGGGACACTTGGGTCATTTTGCTTTTTACAGCTTGTTATTAAGAAAGATTATCTTTGCTTCACACACTTGCTTCATTCATTTTAGTAAATAAGTCTTGGTGGAAACTTTTTAGAAATGGTTTAAGCTTTGCATGCTTGTGGGATAGGTAAGATAGCAGTGGGATGGGCAGGGATACCTTTGGGATGGGTAATAGCTGTGGGATGGGCAGGGATACCTTTGGGATGGGTAATAGCTGTGAGATAGATAAACCTCCAAGTGCAAGCATAGTGGGACTGTATGGTCCACCCTCCCAGGTGCCACACCTATGGCCCTTTATTATCAATACTAATGTAATCATTGATCCACACATGTCAACATAAACACAACTCTTTATTAAATGCCCTGTTCATTGTAGGCCCACTCAACATACAGGGCCCAGTCTCTTCAGTGTGATGAGACAGGCTGAAGGAAGCATCATTAAGCATCTATCATCCTGTCTTGCCACTCCACTGCTCCAGCTGGGGAGTTGCATCAATGTTTCAGGAGGTTGCGCTGCTTCTTCCCTTCACATGAACGCTCTGTTGGGGCCTTGCACATCCAAGTATCTATCAGGTTTCACCCTTGCCTCTATTCACCAGGCTCCATGTCCATTGCCTTGCTGGAGGTCTACACGAGCCTGTTCTGCAACACTGGGTAGTGGGTGCGCATGAGATTGTGCAGGATGCAGCAAGCTTCCACGATGTTCCTCCGGTCTGTGGGAATGCTGCATGGTGGTGAGAAGTACCTGGAACCTGTTGCCAGGATGCAAGGCTTCTCCACCACCGCCTTGCCTGCCAGCGAAGCCTGCTACGTTGAGATCCTCTTTCACGGGTGAGGATCTGAAGGTGTAGGGCTTCATGAGGTAGGTTCTGAGGGAGGAGGCGTCATCCCCACAATGAAGTAGGGCACATCTTGTGGTGTAGTGTGTCATTGGGCAGGGGGTCTGGATCTTGGAAGCCCATGATGAGGTTGCGTTCCAGCCCCTCCTTGAGGTCACCAATATAGGAGAACACACCAATCAGGACTAGATTCAGCAGTCCATCTGCATTTAAAAACAAAGGCCACTCTTGAAGACAGCAAAGTCCACATTTGGGACAGAGAGGACAGCTGGTTTGAAAGATGGATCAAAGAGACCATCTATGTCAAAATTAAACAGCCCCCTCATTAAAGGGTGAGGAATATGACATCATCTATCTCCAGTCTACAGCACAGTCCTTTCAACAGTTCCAAGAAGGTTCCACACCCATTTGTACTACTCCGGTGACCCAGAGAACACAAATAAACCTCCAAGTGGCTGCCAAGACTCTCTAAAACAGGATTTTTTTGAGGGCCAAATCAGGATTGTAGTTCTCCTCCACTGGATGGCTGGGAGGGAGGGGCAGATGGGATGGACTCCCTGAGGGCCAAAAAAAAAGCACCCTGCTGGCTAAAATAGAGTATGGCCCATTTTGGCTGGCAGGGTGCTGCAGGAGGTAGTCCAGGCTGAAAATGGGCTGAGGGCCCCCAAATACAGTCCCCCCCTGCACTCCATTTTAGTTGCCAGAGGCACTGTGGGCCAGCCCTTTGCTATTCCCAGGCCATGCCCATGGGCCTTGAGTTTGACACCTGTTACTCTAAAAGAATGCAAATAACAAGCTGACTGCAGGGAATATAAATCCTTCCATTCCCCTCCATCCTGTCATAGTTGAAGAAGCTTCTTAGTTGAGAAGTGAAGCATCTTCAAAGAAAAACAAGACAATCCAGTTGTCTCTTGAAAAAAGCACCTTTGGGACAACTATGACCTGGCTGAATGAGAATCTCCATAGACATTCTACAAGTTTAAAATGATAGCAGTTGCAATGTTTGTAAAGACTGGAGTCGTATTATCTTTTTAAAAAGGCATCCCAGAAACAGATTTCCTAACATTTAAATTTCAATGCCTGAAAGAGAAAAAATAATATGATGAGGATTGATTGTGAAACAGGATATGTCTATCACTAGAGTGCACTATTGAAGATCGCAGAACTAGGAATCATCTTAAATCAGTCTCTTCCTGTGCCATCTGCAGCAAATGTTGCGATCCAGAACTTTTCTATTATCTGAGAAACTCCATGTATCAACCCTACTTTCTCTAATCTTTCACAAGCTTGGTGACCAAATCTCTTAAGCTAAGGAAGTATAAAACAAGACACTTGATCCAAGAAATTTCAAAACTCTGATCCATCACTCTCATGCTTCAGGAGTTTTATTGGCTGCCGGTGACCTCAGGAGCATACTTCAAAATGTTGTTCATTGTCTTATGCTCATGTCCATTCTTGTGCAGGAGGAAGTGCTTTGGTCGTTCACATCATGAACTAAGAATAAGAGCTTTCTATGTGGTTGGCTCAGGCTATGGAATTATCTTGAGAATATATATGTTAAACATTTCTGTAAGATTTTTTTTAATTTAGTGAATGTATATGTTGTAATTATTGAACTTAGATAATTTATTACTTAAATTGTGAAACACCTAGATACATACAGGATGTGACCGAATGCCATTTGTGTGTCTAAATAAATATATTTGGGAAGACATCATTTTCTTAACAGTTGAATATTTACAGCCAATCATGTTATAACTTTGCAGTTATATATCCTCCCATTAAATCCAGGGATAAACAGAGTTTACTATAGCATATCAGATTATTGAGGAGTGTGAACACTATATTCATATTTAACAACATATCCAATAGCCACAAGTGAGCAAGAATACAAACAGGCTGTCTGTTTTATGGCTTTGATTGGCTGGCAACACTCTGTTCCTGTGTTGGAGGCTTTCAGTGCAGTTTGGCTTCATGTGAAAGGACGG
>BHFT01022161.1:0-12087 GCA_004320025.1 Laticauda laticaudata
TGCAAATTTTTGCCCCTTTTGAGAGCGGATAACAACGGATGGAACATTTTGCTCGTCCGTTGTGTCGGTTTTGCATCTGTTGGGCAGTGTGACAGGGCCTTAAAAAAGCAGTAAGGTCCCAAAGTGAAGATATATAAACCTTTCCCAGCTTTCAATGTAATTGCTGTTTTATCTGATGAACAGTAATCATCTTAACTGAGCCTACTTATTATTTTGTGCGTAAATATACTGTCCTAAAGCCTATGTTTTTTTTAATTAATTAAGCTTTAATTTGCTTCTTTTAAGAGTGTTTTAATTCATTTGCTATTACCCCGTTCATCCATACCATATCAGTTCATGCCCATATCTTATGCAGGTTTGAATAAAATATAACTTGCTTTTTGTCAGGATTTAACCTTCTCCATATATCTATCAAATTTAATACCACCATCATTTCCATAGATATTTTTGGTAACTGTCTTTTTTTCTTTGTATTCCTTCCTCTGCTGTGGTCCTTTGGTTGTCAATAATGGCATTGAAAACCCCTAAGATACAGATATTTATCTTTTCTAATCCTACTATTTTTTCATATAAATGTTTAAAGAACTCTTTTTGATCTCCATTAGGGGCATAAATTACCACTCATATAATTGGAATAGAGTTGATCCACATTTGCATAACCAGAGTTCTTCCTTCAGGATCCGAGCTTATTAAAGGCCCTGTCCCACTGCAGTTACAGATGCAAAGAGGATGTAAAATGTTAAAAAAAAGCTTGCCATCCATTGGAAAACGCTATGCATCTGTTCTGTACTCATTGCATACATGTTTCATACGCTCTATCCGTCGAGATCTGTCCACTGCCTTTCATCCGTGCAAGAAGTTTAGCTTGCACAAACTTCGTGATGATGGATGAACTTTCGTGTACTGTACATCTGTGACATACGAGCAACAAAGGTTCTATCGTCCGTTTATACTCCATTAAACATCCTGCTGTATCCCTCTCTGATCCTCTGGGCATTTTCCTCGCCAACTGACATCCACTGCAGCTGAAAACGGAAGAGGGAGGAAACAAAATGTACATGGAACGTCTACACAGCATTAGTAGCACGGAAATAGAAAGGATGCGCGTGAACGGTTTGCATCCGGTTTACTCCACGTGGCAAGCCCCCTTTCTTTCCGTTTAGTGTACACTGATGCAATTCTGCTTCGATCTGCTATGGCATCAGTCACCTTAAAGGAAAGGAAAGGGCTGCCACGTGGAGTGTGAAAACGGATGCAACCGTCAGCTGGCGCATCCTCTATTTCCGTTGCTACTAAGTGCTGTGTAGCGTTCCATTTACATTTTGGTTTCCTCCCTCTTTCCGTTTTCAGCTGCAGTGGGATGTCAGTTGCAGAGGATGCCCAGAGGATGCAGAAGAGGATAAGGCGGATGTTTAATGGAGTTTGATAAACGGACATAGAACTTTGTTGCTCGTATGTCACAGAATGTACATACAGAAAGTTCATCCATTCACGTAATTTTTTTGTGAAGCTTCCAAAACTTCCTTGCAGGATGAAATCGCAGTGACAGTATGCTCACGGATAGCGTATGAAACATGTATGCAATGAGTACAGAAAACAGATAGCATAGGTTTTCAATGTGGCAAGCTTTTTTTAACATTTTAACATCCTCTTTTCGCATCCTGTAACTGCAGTGGGCAGGGCCTTTATAAGCTCGGATCCTGAGAAGACTCTTGGTTATGCAAAGGTATCAACTCTATTCAATTATATGAGTTGGTAAGTTTTATCCCTAATGGAGTCAAAAAGAGTCTTTAAACATGTGTATATGAAAAAATTATGTAGATTAGAAAAGATAAATTATCTGTATCTTAGGGGTTCAATGCCATTATTGATCAACCAAAGGACCACAGCAGAGGAAGGAAACAAAGAAAAAAAGACAGTTACCAAAAATATCTTATGGAAATGATGGATGGTATTAAATTTGATAGATATATGGAGAAGGTTAAACTCCTGACAAAACGGCAAGTTGATATTTTATTCAAAACCTGCATAAGATATGGGCATAAACTGTATGGTATTGTATGAACGGTAATAGCAAAAAATGAAAATTTTAAAACACTCTTAAAGAAGCAAAGTTAAAGCTTAATATAATATAAAAAAAAATAGGCTTTAGGACAGGTATATATATTTACGGCACAAAATAATAAGTAGGCTCAGTTTAGATGAATCTATGTTCATAGATAAAACAGGCAATTACATTGAAGCTGGAGAAAGGGTTTATATATCTTCACTTGGGACCTTACTGCTTTTTTAAGTCCCCTGGTCACACTGCCCAAACAGATTGCAAAACCGACACAACGGACGAGCAAAATGTTCCATCCTTGTTATCCGCTCTCAAAAGGGGCAAAAATTTGCAAACCGGACGGATTAACACAGATGCGAGGAGGACGCAGGGCTGATGGAAGCGGTGCGAGAAGGAAGCCCAGCAGATGGAAGCAGTGGGAGCGGATGCAATCCGCAGGGCTTCCGGAGGGCCTGCAGCAAAGCGGACGCGGAACGGATTGAGAGGCGGATGACACAGCGGAATGCACAGCGGAATGAAGGGATGCAAGAAGCGCATGAACCGCGGGGAAAAGGAAGCCTAGTGGATGCGGCATTAATTGCCGCATGCGGGGAGGCATGCATCTGCGGTCAGCCCGTGGATATAATGAAAAGCAGCTCAGAAGCAGCGTCACCATTCAGAGGAAAGACCTGCCTTCCAACACATCGACTGCCTTGCCTGTCCTGCCTGCATGTCTGCCTGCAAGCCTTGCTGCCAGCCTTGATGCCAGCCTCCCGCCAGCCTTTTGCTGCCAGCCAGGTCTGCCTGCAGCCTTGGTGCCTTGCCTGCCTGCTTAGCCTGGGTTGCACTGCCTGCCTGCCAGCCTTCCTGCCGCTTGGTTCCTGCCAGCCTCCCTGCCAGCCAGCAACCCCACAAGCCATGCTCGAAGGCACAGGCAAGCCTCAAGCCATCTGCTGCAGCCCTTGCAAGAGGGACAGGGAATACCATCCCGCCTCCTGAGGCCCTCACTCTTTGGTTTTGCCTTGGGCGTCTGCAGCACGGGCTCGCTCTTCTGGGGCTTGGGGCTTTCTGCTGCTTGCT
The DNA here is from genome assembly GCA_004320025.1 of Laticauda laticaudata. Lineage (NCBI taxonomy): Eukaryota > Metazoa > Chordata > Lepidosauria > Squamata > Elapidae > Laticauda > Laticauda laticaudata. The sequence continues at coordinate 3,122 of BHFT01022161.1, forward strand.
GCTATTTGGAGGAGCTGATGACAAGCACTCCAGCACCAGCCACCTCACACACCGTGCACCCTTCACTCCCCTGAGACTGAGGGGACCCAAGAGGAGTGCCAGGACTCATTTTTCTCTTATAGCTTTGCTGTTAGATTAAAGTCGTATTTTTGATTCAACACTTGCTTTCATTCTTTTTTTTAACAAAGTCTTGCTGGAAACTTGTTAGAAATGGTTTAGCCTTTGCATGCTTGTGGGATGGGTTAAGATAGCAGCTGGAATGGGTTGAGATAGCGATGGAATAGCAGGGATACCTTTGGGATGGGTAATAGCTGTGGATAGATAAACCTCCAGTGCAAGCATAGTGGAACTGTATGGTCCACACCTCTCAGGTGCCAACACCTATGCCCTTTATTATCAATAACAATGTAATCATTGATCCACACATTGTTCAGCATAAACACAACTCTTTAGTTAAATGCTGTTCATTGTGGGCCACTCAACATACATGGCCACAATCTCATTCAGTGTATGAGACAGGCTTGAAGGAGCATCCATTAAGCATCTATCATCCTGTCTTGCCACTCCACCGCTCTAGCTGGGGAGTTGCACCGAGTGTTTCAGGAGGGTTGCGCTGTTTCTTCCCTTCATGTGAGGCTGCTGTTGGGGCCTTCACAAACTCATTGTTCTATCAGGTTTCGCCCTTGCCTCCATTCCCCAGGCTCCATGTCCCCATTGCCTGTTGGAGTCCACGCAGCCGGTTCTGCAAAACTGGGGGTGGTAGCCGGGGTGTGCATTGAAGATTGTGCATGGATGCAGGCAAGCTTTCCGATGATCCTCTCACGGTCTCTGGGGGCGATGGCTGCATGGTGGTGAGGATAATACTTGGAACCTCTTGGCCAGGGGCCAAAGGCGTTATTATATCTCTATCTCCGACTTGCCCTGGGACAGCCTGTTATGTTGAAGATCCTCTCTTCATGGGTGAGGAGTCTGGAAGTTGTAGGGCTTCATGAGGTAGGTTGTGAAGGGAGAAGGCGTTCATCCCCCAGTGATGAAGTAGGGCACATCTTGCGTTTTGTTTGGGGCAGGGGTTCTTCATCTGGGAAGCCCACGATGAGGTTTTGCGTCGCCAGCCCACCCCTTGACGTCACTTGCGTGTAACCCTGGCATTGAAGATGACCTGTCTGAATCGAGGTGTACATGAATTGGTTAGTCAGCATCGAACATAACCGAAAGAAGATGAGCTGAAGAGCTCTTGTAGTTGTGATAAGGTGGACCCCCTGAGATTTGGCTGGAGCTGGTTGCAAGCCACGTGCTATCTCAGATGGGTGGCTCCAACGTTGTGGGGAGGAGTTCCACCTATGATACCACTGCTCTGCAATTTTCTTCCATCGTCTTCTTCCAGTGGAGGGGCACTGGAGTAGCTCCTCCTTGTATATTGGCCACCACTTCTACTGACCACAATGCTGATGGTGGTTGTTGTGTATGGCACCCTCCAGCCATACTGCATGCTCCTGTAGTGGTCCCTGAGGCCAGGTTGGTGCAGAGTGAGTGCCACCTTGAGCCCAGGTTTCCAGGCTGCGGGCCGGAAGTTGGGTTTCGCCTTGTCAACTGGGTGTCAGCGCCTGCACAACTTCGTCAAACATGGCGTGGAGCATCTTCATGAAGCTTTCTGGAATATGCGCCGAGTGTATTGGTTCCTGAGCCTCCACCATCAGCTTGTTTTTACAGTCCGTCCTCTCTCATTGGTTCACCTTCAAATGCCTCACCCGTGAACGAGAGGATCTCTTCAACTACATGCTGTTCAGGGCAAGGCGGGGTGGAGAACCCTTTGCATCCTGGCCAACATGTTCCATGGCTTACTTCTTCACCCCAATGCAAGGCACGCAGAGACCATTGAGGAGGATATGGAAGCTTTGCTGCATCATTGACAATTTCTATGCGACGCGCTACCGAGTCTTTGCGACAGGCTCGTGGACTCAGGCAAGACAGGACGATGGAGGTCCTGGGGAATAAGAGGAGGGCAAAACCTGATTAGACACTGAGGTGGTGCAGCCCCAACAGAAGCCTCACGTGAAGGAAGAAGCAGCGCAACCCCCGAAAACACTTGTGGCAACTCCCAGCTGGAGCAGTGGAGTGGCAGGACAATGATAGATGATATTGGATTTCTTCCTTGAGGCATGGATGGGATTGGGCCATTTATGTTGGGTGGGGCCTACAGGAACAGCGCATTTAATAAAGGTTGTGTTTATGTTGACATCTGTGCATCCGCTTGCAGCCGGCGTGCATCCGCTTTCATTCCGTGTGCATCCGCTGTATCCGTTCCGCCATACCACTGTGCTAGGTCCCCGGAAGCCATAGCGGATGTTGCATCCGCTCCCATCCGCTTCCACTTCCAGCTGGGCTTCCATTCCGCATCTGCTATCCATTCTTGCCCCTGGATCCTCCCCCTGTCCGGTGTTAGCACTCCGGTTATTGGAAATTTTTGCTCCTTCTGAGAGCAGAACAACGGATGGGAACATTTCTGCTCGTCCGTTGTGTCCGTGTTGGCATCCGTTGGCAGTGTGAACAGGACCTTATATAATCAAGGTCTTCCAGATCTCTAGAAGAGCGGACAGAGTTAAAATCCATCTAGCGTTAAGAATCTAGATTTTACTATTTACTTTTAATGGTATCCTCTTCAAATTTGGACAAAGGAGGGAACATTCTCAACATTATCTTGATATCAAATTTCACCTTGAATTAACATGCCTTGCATGGTTGCTTTCTATTTGCATATTGGTAATGTCAGTAGAATAAGATCTATTACGGAAATATTTCAATGAAGTCAAAGCAGTTCCAACTCATGGGCAAACACTGGGAACACAATTTGTACAAATTCTCCCCATTTTATTATTCACAGATATTACAATCCCAATGTCCATCTAAAATACTGCAGTAAGCTGAAGAGTTCCTTGAACTGAAGGTTGATATTTGGAAATATTTTTTGGTGGATAGAGCCACAGCCTAAGAAGGTTTGTGTTTATTTGGTCAACAAAGCAGAGCCATACATAAACTACAAAAAAGGCAGCAATTAAGGAAGGAAACAATTAGGCGTTTTGATTTTTTTAATAAGTAACGTCAATAGTTTATTTTTTTCCTTATTATAGAGCACAAAGGGTAAAGTTGCTCTAGCTAGGTCACACTGGCCGGACGGATGCGAAAAACGTAGTGCAAAAAGGACAGTAGAGAATGAGCGCAAAATTTCAGGGGTGGCTCCTCATGTTGATCCGCTCTCAGGGAAGAGTCGCCTCAATGCATAACAGAAAGGACACAACGGAAAGGAATGATGGGGTAGTACATTAGGGAGGAGGTTAGCGGATGTTCGGTAGGAAGCCTAGTGGATGGAAGCGGGTACGAAGCGGATAACACCTCCGCCGCTTCTGGGGTGAGAATTAGCAAAGCAGATGCGTAGCGGGATGGAACGGATGCATGCGGACGGACCGGATGCATCACGGATGCATAGAGGCATGCGTAGCAGATGCATAGTGGATGCAAAAGCGTCACTGCACGATGAAGGGAGTATGGAAATTGTGGTTCAGCTCCATGGATATAAAAAAGGATGCACAGCTCACAAGCAGTCACCATTCAGAGGAAAGACCTGCTGCCAGAGAGCATCTGCAAGAAACACCATGTCAACACTCAGGAAGAAGAGAAAGCCTGTAGCGCTCTCCTTGCCAGCCCTGGCCAAGAAGGACAGAAGCACCATTCCCACCCCCTGGGGCTGGACTTCTTTTGAAGCTGCTGGTGCTTCTGCTGCTGCTGGGTGCTGCTGGTGTTGCTGCTGCTGGTGCTTCTCCTGCGGTGCTGCTGGTGCTTTTTCTCCTGCGTGGTGCTGCTGGTGTTTTGTGCTGCTGGATGGACCAGACTTAATGGCCCTCAAAGCCCTGCTGCTGAAGGCCCTGAAGCCCCTGCCAGAGGGAGGAAGAGGCAATGGCAGGAGAAGGGAGAGAGGGAAACAGTACTCCATTTCCCAAAGACATTGAGGAGGAGGTGCTTGGATGGCGATTGAGAATGATACTGTGGAGAAAGGGCCACAGGCGATAGCACGACACCAAGAGGAAGCAGGCAGCTTGGAGGGACAAGGCAGAGAGCCTGGGCTACACTTTCAGACCTTCTCCTGGGATGGGTGGAAGCACATGCACACTGATATGGCAAGCTGGCACCTGAAGAAATCTGGGCCAGGCGCTGTCAAACTCATGACCGCGGATATGTAATCGATGCCCAGGTGAGCTTCCTGGAGGTGAGATACGCCACCGAGGAGCAGCCCCCCTCCTGTCAACCTTCTCCTCAGACAGGCACTGAGAGCACTCCCTCCTTCCAGCCAGGAGACAGCTACTGTGTCCAGGCAGGTGTCTTTTGGAGGGCCCACGGGAGGAGAGACCCCCTGACAGCTGCACTCCCCATGCCAGAGGACTGTGGGGTATCCCCTGGCTTCAAATGGAGCCATAGAAGAAGCAGCAGCCAGAGACCAACCCACACCCACCCAAAGCTCCACCCCCACAGAAAAGGCAGGCAGAGAGAAGACTGTGGAGGGCCAGATCAGGGCACCATCAGACCAGGCACAGATCATTCTCTCTCAAGCAGATCCATAGTGACATGCCATCCTCTAACCGCAAAGCCCTTTCATCACATACGTGAAGACAAGACCCTCAGGACCTGCCCAAGGCCCAGTACCAGGTTGGATGAAGGAGAAAATCACAGCACTGCTGCACCACCCTCCAGAGGCCAGCTGAACCTGCTCTGACGCCACTCCAGGACTGCTCCTCCACTCCAGGCAATGTACCAGGCCCCTTCCACAGCTTTCAAACCCCTCACTGACCAAGGCTAATGAGTACCAGGACTTCCCACACCGAGGCATCCCTTCCCAGTCTGAAGCCCACGGTACAATCACATGCACAGGACGGCCTCAACCTTGAGCCCCGATGCAGGACCAGACAGCCCACTACACTCCTCCTTTCCTTCACCCACAGCCACGCCCCGCAACAGAAAATCGTGTTCATCAGTCCTGTACCTGAATCTCAGGGCCTTGAGGAAGGCCTCTCAACCTCACGGGGATTGAGTCAGCTCTCATAAAGAGCTTCCAGAACACACCATCCTGTTTGTACTCATCGGGGCCAGTCACCCCAATGGGCGCCTCAGACCAGCACTCCAGCCACAGCCACACTCCAACAGGTCCCTGCCGCTTGACGCTGAGACATGACATGCTCAGAAGTGACTGAGAATAGAGCCAGAGACTGAGATGGTTACCTGTTCACCTTATCTTCCTTTAAGGACACTTTACTTGGGTCATTTGCCTTTTCAGATAAAGTCATACAGTTTACTAAGACAGTTGTTACATAAGGTGTTATCTTTGCTTCACGACACTTGGTTCATTTTATTTAAACTTCATTAAAGATGTTGGTGAAAACTGTTGAAAAAAGGGTTTAAGCGTTTGCATCTTGTTGGGATTAGGTAGGATAGCTGTGGGATGGGTAAGGAAAGCTGTCGGATTGTAAGGATAGCTGTGGAATGGATAGCTATGGATGGGTGAAGGATAGCTGTGGGGATTGGTAAGGTTTAGCTGTGGGTGGATACGCTGTCAGATGGGTAAGGATAGCTGTGGGATGGATGAGCTGTGGGATGGTAAGGATAGCTGTGGATATTTGGTAAGGATAGCTGTGGGATGGGTAAGGATAGTTGTGGGATAGATAAACCTCCAGCTGCAAGCATTAGTTGGGACTGTGTGCGTCCACCCTCCCAGTGCCACATATGGCCCTTTATTATCAATAACAATTTATTCATTGATCAACACATTTCAAAATAAACAAAACTCTTTATTAATGCCCAATTCTTTGTAAGGCCACTCAACATACATGGCACAATCTCATCAGTGTGATGAGACAGACTCAAGGAAGCATCCATTAAGTCTCAGTCTCGGCACAGCCTGAATATAAATTTGTCTGTTCAGAATTCCAGCAATTGACCAAATTAAATCATGATTTCTGAGCCAAAGTTCAAAAAACTTCAAAGGGTTCATTAGAGGCAACATACTGGCATTGTCCCATATGAAGCCCATTCTTACATATGTAATTTACATATGGGAATGGGAAAAACCAGATTCTCGAATTGAGCACGTTCATGCGGTGGATGTCATCATTCACATTCTTACTCTCCCCCCCCCGCTTTAGGGCATCTACTGAAACAGGAATCGGAATGTTTTGAGTTGACAGTATCACAGCATCTCACCACTGCCCTTATGTGAGCTACCCAGAAAAAAAATAAATAGAAATATTTCCATTATGTAACAAAATAGTATTAAGATCTGTATTCATATCATACACTTACACTGCATCCATAAACTGTGAGAAAGTATTGGCTGCATAGAAGTAAATATCTGCAGTACTTGATAGCAATACAACTTCAAAATTGCATCATTTTTGTCACTTACCTATTAGATTTGAAATCCACCTACCAGCCATTTGGAAACCTGCCCTCATTAATAAACGAGTACCTAACATGAAGAAGGACACCAGACCCACACCCATGAGGGTCACACAAGATTCTACCACCACACTTCCACATAGAAAAAAGACTCACACCCACACAGAAGATGAGACATGACCACGGACCAGAAGCCGTACCACAGCTGCATCACTACTCACTTCAAACCTCTCCGACCCAAACATGAAGTGAACTGACAACCACCATGAAGATGTGGCACGACCACAAACACGAAGCAAAACAACAGGATCAGAGTTCACCAGCTCAAACCTCCCAGCCAATCAGAACATAGCCAAGCCCCCACCCTATCAAGTCACACACCCACTAGCAGTTAAAAGGAAGAAGCGGCTGCAAGCTCACATAACTCTGAGAAGCACAGAGCCGAAGAAACAAGCCTGAAGATGATGAATGAGATTTCATCGTAACATTGCCTAGATACTTCCAAATTTACGCGGGAGAAAACCCGAATAACCAATAGGTAAGTGACAAAAATGATGCAATTTTGAAGTTGTATTGATATTAAGTACTGCAGATATTTACTTCAATGCAGCCAATACTTTCTCACAGTTTATGGATGCAGTTAAGTGTATGATATGAATACAGATCTCAATACTATTTTGTTACATAGTGGAAATATTTCTATTTATTTTTTTTCTGGGTAGCTCACATCAGGGCAGTGGTGAGATGCTGTGATACTGTCAACTCAAAACATTCCAATTCCTGTTTCAGTAGATGCCCTAAAGCGGGGGGGGGGGGGGGGGGNNNGGGGGGGGGGGGGGGGAGGGAGTAAGAATGTGAATGATGACATCCAACGCATGAACGTGCTCAATTCGAAAATCTGATTTTTCCCATTCCCAGGGGGATGAGGGAAAAACAGGGTCACAGGTGACTGTAAATTACATATGTAAGAATTGGCTTCATATGGGACAATGCCTCAAATGAACCCTTTGAAGTTTTTTGAACTTTGGCTCAGAAATCATGATTTAATTAGGTCAATTGCTGCAATTGTGAACAGACAAATTAATATTCAGGCTGTGCCGAGACTGAGACTAAATCTATATTAACTGCTTCAAAAGACCATCAGCGTAAAAACTACCTTCAACAGTTCAAACTGTCATGTCATTCCATGAAAAAACTGTGTGTGTTAGGACAATCTGGAGAAGAGGTAATTTTGTAATGGCTATTTTGTAAATGGCTACCAGAAACACCAATCAAGCAAACTCTAAGACCAATAAACACAGACCAAGACTCCCAACCAATCAGAATGAAGAAAAAGCATTCTGGCTGAACAGTAGGCAAGCCTCAAATTTAAAACTAAATGGCTGTGATAGCCTGACTCACAGACGAACTCAATACAGAAGCCTGATGATGGCAGATGAGATTCTGCCGAAACGTTGCTACGTCTTTAAAAGCACAATTACAATTACGTGGGATAATACCCGAAGGAAGCTGTGTTTGCTGTTTTCTGCTCGATTGGTGTTTCTAATTTCTTCTGTCTGTTTAGTGGCTTTGATTGGCTGGCAACATTGTGTTCTTGTATTGGAGGCTTTCAGTGCAGCTTGGCTTCGAGTAAAAGGATGGCTTACATCTATTAGAAATTAGTGTGTATATATACACAGATACATATATGTGTGTATGTGTGTGTGTGTGTGTGTGTGTGTATACATATGTATGTTTGTATATGGATATATGTACACACAAACACACACATATATATAAGATATTTTGATATAAGATTGAAATATAGAGATAGAATTACACACATAAACACACACACAAACATTTCATCATTTTATATCACTTTTACAATTTTTTCACTGCTCCAGCATCAATAATACTCATATATACATATCAATTATTTCCCTTTTCTTCTTGTAACTATGTACATTGTCATTAAGTTTAATATACCTCTTAAATTACCTTTTTATTTAAACTTTACTTTTATTTTCTAATCATTTACACCATGTAACCCAGACCAAATAATATTCTGATTCCCCTCTTTCTTTTTCTAAAACTATTAAAGCCCATGTCCCACTGCACCAACAGATGCAAAGAGGATGTAAAACGGAGAAAAAAACCTGCCATCCATTGGAAAACGTGATGCATCCATTGTGTACTCATTGCGTATGTGATTCATTCGCTCTATCCATCAAACATCCGTCTACTGCTATTTCATTCGCTCAGAAAGTTTTGAGCTGCAGAAAACTTTGTGAACGGATGGACTTTCTGCCGCGTACGATGTACATCCACGACATATACAGGCAACAAACATTCTATGTCTGTTATCATCCGCTAAACCAACCAATCGGCATCCTCTGGACATCCCCTCAACTCACATGCGCTGCAGCTGAAAACAGAAAGAGGGAGGAAGTGAAAAGTACACGGAACGTCCACACAGCATTAGTATCACGGAAATAGAAAGGATGTAAGCAGATGCATCTCGTATATAAAGCATTAAAACGGAC
>BHFT01022162.1:0-30470 GCA_004320025.1 Laticauda laticaudata
ATATCCGAGCTGCATCTGCTTTCATCCTTTCTATGTCCGTGCTACTAACGCTGTGTGGATGTTCCGCGTACCTTTTGCTTCCTCCCTATTTCCGCTTTCCACTGGAGTGGATGTGAGTTGCGCGGATGCCCAGAGGATGCCGAGAGGATACAGCGGAGGTTTAATGGATGACAACAGATGTAGAACGTTTGTTGCCCGTATGTGTCACAGATGTAAATCGTATGCGGCAGAAAGTTCATCCACTCAAAAAGTTTTGTGCAGCTCAAAATTTTTTGAGCAGATGAAATAGCAGTAGACGGATGTTCGACGGATACAGCGTTTGAAAGACGTACACAGTGAGTACACAACGGATGCATCGCGTTTTCCAACGGATGGCAACCGTTTTTCTCCGTTTTACATCCTCTTTGCATCCGTTGGTGCAGTGTGACATGGTCTTTAGCAACTGGTCATTAAGCAAGGACCTGGTCAATAAGTAAGGACCACTTACATTTGATTTGTCAGTCACATGGCCACCTGCCCGGGCCTCATCTTGCCCTCTCCAGGGCTTCCCAGGCCTTGGAAACTGGCAAAAAACAGAAAACCTCAGTCACAAGATTGTGTGGGCTGTTGTAACTGGTCATAAGTGTGTGTGTATGGCTGTCAAAACACCAAAAACAGGCCAAGTAGTTCTGTGGAGGTCAGTTGTAAATTAAAACACTTGCTTGTGAAATGACCAATTGTAATTCCAAGTCAAAATAGTGGGAAAAAATAATAATAATAATAATAATAAATATAATATAAAAATAATAATAATAATAATAATAATAATAATAATAATAGATTCTTCAGGTTCTTTGTATACCTTAATCCAATTGATTGGTTAGATAGCAGTAAAAACTCAAAAAATGGAAGAAAAGACCATAAACACACATACAAAAAAAATTGTTAAATCCTGGAACAGGCGGAAAAATAAAAAACTAAAGAAGAGAAAAGAAAAGTTCTTCAGGTTCTTCAACACCTTAATCCAATTAAAAAGTCTTAGGTATAAAAGGATGAATAACAAAAAAAAAAACGCACCAAAAAAAAAAGAACCAATATGAAAGAGAAATAGAAAAAAAAGAAATATAAGGAGCGCAGAGAGAAAAAAGAAAAGAGGCTATTCCCTTTAAAAAAGAAAAAGGAAAAAGGAAAGGAAAATCATTAATATTAAAGCTTTTCCTTTTAAAATAAAAAGGCAAACGTAACAATTAGGACTTCAAAAAACAAAAAAGAAAGACAAAAACCAGTTCCAAAAGGCCAAAGATCCAAATAGCTATTACAAAAAAGTAAGCTGGTAAGGAGGGGTTTGTTAAAGGTAAGAAATAGCCCAGATTAAAAAAAGTAAAAAGAGCACAGTGCACCTTGTTTGGTTATCCAAGACTTTTGTTAAAATTTACAACTCTCTTCTCCAGAGTCTTATCACCTTTTTTTTCTATGAACTTCAACACCAGACTCCAGCTATTGATAGAAATCCAGAAGAGCACCTACAATAATACTCTCCCATGCTCTTTCCTCTGTCTTATCAAACAGGCAATGTCCTTGAAAAAAAGTCTCAGTTCTTTATCAGCTTTGTCGGGTCAAAAGAGAAATAGAATATTTCCAAGCCTCTAGTTGGCAGTGTTACAAAGTTTCTTCTGCTTTCACTTTCCCCTCCTTTTCCAAACAAGATATAATAAAAATTAATTAAAAAGGGGAAAAGATATTAAGAAAAATGACTAGAAGGGAGTCTCTAGCCCAAAATATTATCAAGTCAAAAAGGAAAGAAAGAATAGGTAGAAGAAGAGATAAAAAACCCAGTCCAGTTGCAAAATCTAAAATCATGTCTAAAATCATGTGTTAGAACATTTGCTAAGCAACTGGCCATTAAGCGAGGACCTGGTCATTAAACGAGGACCACTTACATTTGGTTTGCCAGTGACATGGCCACCTGGCCACACCCATCCCAGTCACATGACCAACTAGCTATGCCCATCCCAGTCAGCAAGCTACTCCCACCCCAGTCACATCACCATCAAGCCACAGCCACAAATTAGGCCACACCCACAGAACCAGTTGTAAAGAAATTTGAATCCCACCCCTGAAGTCATCCCAACTTTCTTCAGACTTTCATGTGAGCTGAAGGATGTGTGTGGAGAGAGAGAGACAGACAGACAGACAGAATAAGAGACACAGACAGACACAGAGAAACAGAGCCAGAGAGCCAGAGAGATAGAGTGACAGAGAGAGGAGTACATTTTAATTTCTTACTATAGATGATCTGATTCTTAAAACAATAGCACATTTTTCACATAGAAGTTTGCATAAAGCCAGGCTGCTTTAATGAATATCCAGAAAGTATTGAACTCATACAACATCCCAATCTGAATCATTTTCTGAATCATTTTCTGAGCATGCAAATCTCTAGCAAGTAATTTATCATTAGAATTTTTTATCTTGCAAATTATTCTTTTTTTCTCTCTCTTTCTGCCACCATGATGCAGGTTCTTTCAAGACTAGCATACAGATTTTGCTATTCAAGTCAAATATATATAATAACCAAGGAGACAACTTCTTTTAATGCACATACAATTAAAATTCACATACACAAACTTCCCATTCTTTGATACTTATACTGTAGTTTTTTTTATTTAGCTGTTTCATTCATTTATACCCAGTCTTCCTCATATGAAACATCCTTAACGTAGCTGACAAAAAACTAAAACAAAAAACATTTATAAAATGTTAAAATTGCAGATTAAAATTAGCAATAAAATAATTTCTAAAATAATCTAATGGTCAAAAGCCTGATAAAAGTGGTGAAACTAAAGAAGGCCTGAAACATCTGATCAGGAAAATCAAAGAAGAAAGTGAGAATTTTGGTCTCTTTATAAACATCAAAATTCATGACGACTGAAAGGAATGGAAACTTCAAAATAGAAATTGATGGTGAAGAGATAGAAGGCATGGAAAAAAAATCACCTTCTTAAGTTAAAAGATAGCTTAGACCATAGCAGAAATGTGAGTGGGTCAAGAAACACTCTCCCCCATTTTGTGGAAGGGGGCTGCTAAGGATATGGCAGATTGGTGTATTTCAGACTTGCAAGATTCTGTTAATAAAATGTAAAAGTAGAATTAGCTCTACTTGTGCATGTTTCCTGTCTGGTCTACCTTGCAAGACTGACACATATTTGAGTTGCAGAAATCTGAATGACTACTCGATGGCAACAAAAAGTATCAGGAAATGTTCTTTCTAACACATTGACTAATCATCAGTCATCAGCAATTTTAAAAATAAAGAAAGCCAATGTAAAACTGCTTATAACTGCTCATAAGGCCATATATTCCATATATATGTCTCCTTCTACAATTTTCTCATTGTAGAAAGTTAACACCCATTCCTCCTAGAAGAATGAAATATTTTAGGAAATATTAAAAAGGAAGAATATTATATTTCCCTAAAGAAATGTGCTCTTGGAAAAAAGCTCCCATCTTTGTTAATAGCCCCAGTAGAACTGGGTCAGCCTCTCTACAAGACAAAAGACCTTCAGCTTCAGGATGATGGGATTAAGACATGACATTATAGGATTGTCTAGCATCAGGGGTTACTCCATTGACAAATCTAAGGACACTGTATCTGTCCAAGAATCAGACAAACTTGATCAGACAAACATCCACATGGCCCCGTGAGAGTCTGACTACAGCCAATAGCATGCATTTCATGCACAGGAAGCTCAAGGGGCAAGGCCCAAGAGAAGGTATAAATAACCTTCATTCTCCATTCCATGTGGTCAGCTGCTTGATGGTTCTGCTTCATTAAACCAATCAGCCACCATGTTTCTAGTGTCTTTCTCCCCACTTGGAACTGAACAAGATGTTTTTTTCTTCCAACACATGCAATTTTTTAATGCTCAGTCAAAAGCAAAATATGGTAATAATTGCAAGATTTCTGCACTGCCAATATTACATCGCAAAGAGTTTACAAAACTTTAGATAGACAAGACCATTCAGTTGCAATTCTAACAGAAATGTGATATCTCTGTTATTTAACTGTAAAGTTCAAAGGAGGAGGAGAACCCAACACCTGTTTAAATTATTGTTTATGAAATATTCCTTGGTCCCTTTCCAATTATGTGTGCTAAATTGTAAAAGCAAAAGCACATGATTTCAGATTTTGCAAATCACTCTACACATCTAAGAATGAAGCAGTGCATTGTGTTTGCTCTTGGCAGTTTTACTCTTTTCCAATACAATGCTGTGCAGGAAACCTCTTACAAATCAGGCAAGCTGCCAGAGAAAATACTGAAAAGGATTCAAGGAAAGTGAGTGGCAACAGTTAGGTAATTGGAATCCATTTAGAGAACAGTGCTGTGCCACTTTCTTCTTCAGGTTACGTGAAAGTCTAAGGAATGTGTAATGCAAAATCTAAGTCAAAGCAAGAAACACCCAATGCAGCTCACTCACATCTTGGACTTTCAAATTCTTAAATTTGCCCTTTACTGAAAAAAGTCAATGATTTCGCCAAGAAAGTTTGATTAGTTTCTTTTACTTTCTGTAATGAAGTGCCATCCTTTTTACACTTGAAAGGATCTTTGTAATAATGCAACATTGATCTTTTGAATACAGATGAGCTAACCCTGATAATAGGATTTGGTGCCCAAAAGAAGTGTCTTAAAAATATCTGTAAGGCTCCAGTGCCATCCAGAGGATTTGTAAGATGGAGCAGCTATTCACTGAATTACAGGTTTACACAGCAAAGCTATCCCACCCCTTCCTCTTACACTCAAGCTGATCTTTTCAATTCAAAGAATCTGAAAGCAACTGAAAATATAACAGAAAAAGTTTTCAACTTTGAGATAGGTGGCAATAGAGCTCCTAATTCATGACATTGCCAGAAAAATGAAAAAGATTAATACAGAGATTCAAACTTCTCTCCTTCTTTCCTTCCTACCTACCTTCTTTCCTTCCCCGTCTCTTTGTCTTCATTTCTTATTGTTGTTTTCGTGCTGTCTCAAACTGTCAGTAATTTTTGAAAACAGTAATATCTTTTTAAAACAAAACCAAATGCTTCAGACAAGGTAAAGAAGAAAGAGTTTTTCCCCATCTGTTGGCCAACATTAAGAAGAAAACATTGGGAGAACAGCAACAGGTCGCTTTTATGAAAAATATTTATGACCACTGACACAGTAGGTAAGGCATGTTCTGGAACTGGTACTGTAGAAAATCTTACTCTTTCCACATTGCTGCTACTTTGAGTGAATTATTGTTTTTAATTATACTTCAGTTGGCATAGGCATTTTGTTCTTCCTTTTGTTTTTTAGATAAGAAACACAAGAATTAAAACTCCCATTTTTTGAGGCATTATAGATGAGTATTAGAACATGAGAAGTAACTTTGTCGATCAGATCCAAATATCATGTTTTCCAAGAGGATTCACATCTAGTGGGTAGTGGATTGTCCACAGTGTGTCCGCGATAAGGCCAATACGGGCATGACATGTTCTGCCACATGTCAGGCAGACAAGTGTGGGCACCACTGTTGCAGCATTTGCAGCTCTGGCATTGCAGAATACACACTTCTCTTGTACTATATGAATGTCTGGCAACCTTAATTGATCAGTTTAGTTTAGTTTACTTTTATTGTCATTGCACCTCATACAATGAAATCAAACACCATTTTCGGTGCACATCATGACCATGACCATGAAAATAAACACAAACACACATCCTTCGCCCTTCACACATTGAACCGAAAATCCCTGACACTACACCAACACTGCATTATACAGCAGAATTTAAAAGAGCTACTACCTTGGGATAGGAGCTGTCATGCAGGTGCCATGTCAATTGATCTTGTGCCAGGATTTCCCAGGAGGTGGTGTCAATATTCAGGGACTTGAGAGAGGCTTTCGGTGTGTCTTTGTATCGCTTCCTTTCTCCCCCATGTGATCACTTTCCTTGAGACAGCTCACCATAGAGGAGCTGTTTAGAGATGCAGTAGTCTGGCATTCTTGCAACATGGCCTGCCCAGCATATCTGGGCTTTCATCAGCAGGTGTGAACTGATGGCAGGCCTGCTCTGGAGAGGACTTCTGTGTCTGGCACTTTGTCCTGCCACCGGATCCTCAAAAGCCTGCCAAGGCAGGTCATGTGGAAATGGTTCATTGCATGCTTCCTGTCTCACTGGCATACATCAGGATAGTTAGCACTACTACTCGGTAGATGTTGAGTTTTGTAGCAAGGCTTATTCCATGATGGTCCCACACGTTGGTCAGTAGTGCACCGAATGCAGAGCTTGCCTTGGCGATTCTGTGGTTCACCTTAATGTCAATTGTCACAGTGTGGGAGAGGGTGCTACCAAGATATGTAAATTGATCCACTGAATGCAGCTTTTGACCCTTCACCGTGGTGGTGGACTCTTGATGGTGGGCTGGTACATCACTTTGGTTTTCTTTATGTTGATAAGGAGGCTGAAATTGTCACATGCTGCTGTGAATTTGTCCACACTGGCTTGCATTTCCTGCTCTGAGACAGCATTCAGGACACAATCAGCAAAAAGGAGGTCTCATAGCAAGTCTCCTTTATGTTGGTGACAGTCTTGAGTCTTTACAGGTTGAACAGTTTCCCATCAGTACTGTATCTCAGGCTAACTCCCAAGGAGCTGTTCAGGAAGGCATCTGACAGCATGGCTGAAAACATTGTGCTGAACAGGGTCAATGCCAACAAGGCACTGCCGTTTGTGATGGGAAAGGCTTCTGAAGCTTCTCCATCATCCAGAACATGAGCCGTCATGCTGTCGTGGAACATGAGAGGTAACTTTGTCGATCAGATCCAAACAGAGAATCAAGAAGGGGCTTAGTAAAACTCCAGCCTGATTTATCTCAATATTTTAGCCTAGGATATTTAAATTAAGGATCAAAATGATTGGAAATAGATAAAATAAAGAAACAAAGTAGAAGCAGAACAATAGTGAACACAGAAGAATCCTAAACTACGCAAAGTATCAGGTTATATATCTTTGGTGTATACAATTTTCTACAGTTTGCAGAAATGTATAAAGCTGTATAAGAAACTTTGATCTCTCTCTTTGATAATGCTTAGAAGATCATCTTATTGTGATACCACAAATCTGGGATTCTATTCCTACCTAAGATAGCAACACTACATATCATAAATAATTCCATGTATTTTGTCCTTAATATTGCTTCCTTTCACACCATGACAAAGCAACTTTCTGGTTTTTGTTATTAGTCTGTATAATCATTACTTCAGTCATGCTTAACGCACATTCTGTAGTATGCACATCATTAAATTGCCACAGATTTTTACATACAAAGTACATGCTTATTTCATTGAAAAATCACTCATTTATATTGAAATTTTGTATGTATGTGGAACTTTTTTTAATGCATGCTCCCCATACTTATATAGTTCTAATATTAATCAATTGAAACCTTTCTTAAATGTACATTTTTCTTGATTTCCTTTTTTGTATCAAGCAGAGATTTGATATGATGGTTACCATCCATTCTGCTGCAAAACAAATCACTCTGACTGGAATTTGTGACTGATCTCATTGAGATTTAGATTAATTTGGTCATATTAATTAAAAATAGATGTGATTTCTATTGGACTGGATGCTTCTGAATCTGTGTTCAGGTTCAGCTACATAATCCATACTGACTCAGGATTATAGCATAGCACTTAAACTTATATATCACTTCATAGTGCTTTACAACACTCTCTGGGGGTTTATAATGTCAACATATATTGCCCGCCAACATTCTGGATCCTCATTTTACTGACCTTGGAAGGATAGAAGGTTGAGTCAACCTTGAGCCCCATCAAGATCGAATTCTATTTCTTCTATAGGCAGAGTTAGCCTGCAATATTGCATTTTAAGCCCATGTCACACTGCCCAATGGATGCAAAAAGGACACAGCGGATGAGCAAAATGTTCCTGCAAAAAGGATCACTAGCGGATGAGCAAAATGTTCCATCCGTTGTTATCCCTCTCACAAGGGCAAAATTTTGCAATACACCCACCGGAGTGGATAACACGGAACGCGGGGAGGAACGCAGTGGGTCATGGAGTGGCACGGGCAGATGCCAAAGCAGATGCGGAACGGAAGCCCGGCGGATGAGCGGATGGGAGCGGATGGCACGGTACGCAGGGCTTCCGGTGTGGGGCCTCAGCAAAGCGGGTGCGGAAAAAAATGGATGATAGGGTTGCAGATAGTGGATGCAGAAGTGGATGCACGCAATTGCCTGGCATTCAATTGCGCATCGCAGGGGGATGCATTGCAGTCGCCCTGCGGATATAACGGAAAGACCAGCTCGGAAAGCAGTGTCGCCATTTACAAGGAAATACCTGCTGCCGGAAGGATGGCTGCCTTGCCTATGCCCTCTGCAATGTTCTGCCTGCAAGCCCTTGCGCAGCCTCCCTGCCAGCCAGCAACCCCACAAACCATGGCTGAAGAGCAAGCAAGCCTCAGCCATCTGCCTGCACCTTGCAAGAGGGACAGGGCTAATCCCGCCCCCTGGCCCATCACTACTGGTTCTGCTGGGTGGCTTTGCAGCACGGCTCATCTTCTCTGGGGCCTGGAGGCATCTGCTGCTTCGCTTTTTGGAGGATGCTGATGATAAGGCACGTCAGCACAGTCCACCGTCCTACAGCACCCTGCACCGCTTACACTCAACCCTGAGCTGAGCGGATGCTCAAGAGGAGTGCTAGGACTTTATACTTATAGCTTGTTGTTGAATAAAGTCTATTTTTGATTCACACACTTGCTTCATTTTCTTTTTTTTAATAAAGTCTTGCTGGAACTTTAGAGAAATGTTTAAGCCTTAATGCATGCTGTTGGGATGGGTAAGATAGCTGTGGGATGGGCAGCGGATACCTGTGGGTTGGGCAGATGGAACTACCTTTTGGAATGGGTAAACTTGAAGTAACTCAGGCAAGGCCATACACGTAAGGGTCCACTCAACCCCTTCCTTAACAATACGTTATCAGCAGAGCAGACATGACGGGAATGAAACAGGCCATTAATGGGAGCAATGAGGATAGAGCAATGCGGTCCCGATGGAACACCTTACGATATACACAGAGGGCCGCACCGTACGGACTACCTTGTAACAACGAGTATCAATCATCACACATGTCAACGATAAATCACAACTCTTAATTTAGAATACGCCCTTGTTTCATTGTATGCTAGCCAACCAACATACATGGCCCAATCTATCCGTGTGATGAAAGACAGGCTGAAGGAAGATCCAGTTACGCATTACCATCCTGTTTTCCACTCCACTGCTCCAGCTGGGGAGTTGGCACCAGTGTCTCAGATAGGTTGCGCTTGTTTTCGCCTCACGTGAGTGCTCTGTTGGGCCTTGCCAATCCTTCAGTGGTCGATCAGGTTTTGCCACTTGCCGTCATTCCCCAGCTCCATGTCCCCATTGCCTGTTGACGGTCACAAGCTTGTTCTGCAGACTGGTAGCGGGTGCGCATGAGATTTGTGCAGATGAAATGCAGCATAGTGCTTCCACGATGCTCCTCTCATGGTTCTCTGGCTAGCTTGCACGTTTGGTTGAGGAAAAGTACCTTGGAACCTGTTGACCAGGCAGCCAAAAGGTGTTCTCCTCCACCCATCTTGCCCTGAACAGCCTGTAGTTGAAGTGCCTCTCTTCACGGTGGAAGTATTTGGAGGTTAGGGCCTTCATGAGGTAGGTTGTTGAGGAGAGCAGGCGTCATCCCCACATGAAGTACGGGCACATCGTGCGTGTCGTTGGCTAGCGGGCCTGGATTGGAGAAAGCCCACCATGAGGTTGCTTCCAGCCCTCCTTGAGGTGACTGCGTTGTATAATCTCACTGGCTATTCTTGACGATGAGCCATGCTTGAAGCATCGATGTAACATGATTTGTGTCAGCACTGACCAGTGAAGAGGATGAATGCTGAAAGAAGCCTGTAGTTGGAAATAAAGTGGATCCCCAACTTGGCTGGCGCTTTGCGGCCTACGTGCTTGCGCATCGAATGATCCAATGTGTGGAGGAAGGTACTTACTGATACCGACTGCTCATGCAACTTACTTCCTCCTTCTTCATGGACGGGCACTGGAGGAGCTTCTCCTTGTATCTTCGATGATGGCCTGCACCATCTTCTCTACAACAAAAAGCTGATGGTGCTGGGTGTCGACCCTCTCAGCCATATGACTGCTCAATCCTGTATGGTGGTCCCTGAGGACCAGGTGGGCGCAGAGTGAGTGCCCTTGAGCCAGTTCCAGCTGGGCGGACATTGCGGTGTTTGTTTGAGTCAATCTTGGTGTCAGCCGCTGCACAAGTTCGTCAAACATGGTGGAGGCAATCAACTCATGAAGTCTGGAACGCCACCGAGATTCTTCACTCCTAGTTCTTTCCACATTCAGCTTGTTGTCACAGTTCCGTCCTTCTGCTCTTCTGGACACAATCTTTGGACCCAGATTTTTTGGCTGCCCTCTCTTTTCTTCCGTAGTAGAAGGGTTCACAGAGCTGTAGATGGTTTCGCACTCTTGCAGAAGGAATGGGTGGCTGCCCGAGAAGACTTTGTCAAAGCTCCACGGTGGAATTGACTGAATGCTGTTGGAAGAGGCAAGAGTCAGATTGAAGGCTGCAGAGGTCTCACAGCTTGGCTGCTATTCTGAAAGTGAGATGCAGGCGGTTGCCCCCCCCTTTTTTGCTAGGTCAGTGGTAGGTGTCCCCTTTGCATCCCTAGGCTCCTCTTAGGATCCTGCCAGACATACTTAATATCCGATGATAGGTCCCCTCTCGTCGAACGTTTTTTCCATTTTAAACGCTTTGTTTCGGCTTGGCATCCGTCTGCATCCGTTCTGCATGTGTCTGCATCCGTTCCGCTTCCTCCTGCGTCTGAGCAGATGCGAGTTACGCGGTGACGCAGCGGATTGCCTGGCGGATATCGCAGATGCGTAACGGATGTGTTACGGCATGCGTCCGCTGAGGCAGACGGGCCGAACTAGATACATTTCCGCGCCAAAAGTTATAGGGCAGCCCAAATTTGGAGCGGATGAAAACATAATAAACGGATGCTGGACGAGGATAACCGGATAGAGGAAGCAAAACGGAGCAAGTGAGTAAACATCGCGTTTCCGAATGAATGGATGGCAAGGTTTTTTGTCCATTTTACATCCTCTTTGCATCCGTTGGTTCACTGTGACATGGGCTTAAACCACTGCATCATCTACTATAAAGGAAAAAAATTAACAGGGCACCATGGTAGGGATGCCAATTTTGGCTGTCATGGTGGGCTCAGTATCAGCTGACACAGAAATGATAATGCTAGTGCTGAGAATCATTTTACATCATTTTTCTTTGCACGGAGATTATTTCTGTTCCAATGACTGATAGCATCATCCAGCCATCATTGAAAGCTTCTTTGCATTATTTTCACACAATACTGTGTGGATGAATATAGAAGATTTTACAAATCACAAATCACTAGTGCATAAATGATCCGATTATTCTATTTCTACTATCAAATGGTTACAATTCAGTTACTAATCTTGATTTATGACAATGGATGCATCCTTTTTAAATGCTAGAATTATTTTATAGGCATGGAGACTACTAGCTACAATTCCAAATATGAATAGTCTAAATCCAAAGAAATGGCTTCTGTTGTTTTCTCCATATCTACTACCACTCATATTTACTAAGTTATTAATTGTTGTTTCACTGTGTTGAATTAGGCTTTAAAATGTCAATAGAATGATATACATGTAACTTAGGGTTGAACTATGGAGGACTTGAGGTTCCCTGAGTGTGGTTGTTTGTTTGCAGACATTTCATTATCCAACTAGGTAACATTATCAATGCTCAAAAAATGTTTAAACAAAACCCATGATTTTAAATATGATTAAATATGATTTTAAAACATGATTATCTACCTCAATGTAAGTCTAAAATTTGATTTCATGAAAAATAATAACATTTTAAATAATTAGCGACATGTTGCTTTCCCAGCTGCAAACTTCATGTTTTCACTAAATAGTAGAGTAAGCAAATGCCAGTTTTCTTTTTTTAATAAAGTTTATTTAAGTTTCATATATTTAAAGCATTTAAAAAGAAAGGAACAAACATATAAACAAATATATATACATATATACATTTTGCAGCAGGTGTTGAGCATTGGTTATATTTTTCTTTTCTTTTTTTTCTTTTACCCATAATATTGACGTGATCTACCTTGTTACAATACTTCTTTTAATGCTTTATTTTCACAGAATACTTTACGATTAAACACACATCCTTCATAGTTTCATAACTTATTCAGTTGTAAACTTTGTAGTATTCACTATCTTTGTTGTTTTTTAGTAATTTGGTTAGCTGTCCATCTCTGCCACACTCATGAGATTTTTTTAACTGACATCTCCTCTGAAGGGACAACGACAGTTTACCAATTCTTGAGCGTAGAGTCATTTCTGGCTGCAAGAATTAATGGTATTTTTTCTATTTTTGAGTCTATCGATTACCCAGCAAAAAGGTTTCGGGTTCAAGTTTTATAGCTTGTTTTAAGTTATATTTAGAATTCCAATTTTGATATTTTTCCAAAACTTCTGGGCATATGGACATGTCACCACAATATGAAAGATGTTCTCTGGATAGCAGGTTTACACTCTTCCAAACAATTGGGGGGAGCTTCTGGGAACATCTAGCCAGTCTCGCAGGTGTGCAAGTACCAAGATACACATTTTATAGAGATTTCTCTTGCTACGAGGCTGATATACTTATTGATTTAATTGTATTTCCCAAAGATGTTTCCCGCTTGTCTAATTCAATACTGTGGCCCACATTTTTTTCCCAAATTATCATACAACTCCTTGACTAGTTTCTTCTTTTTAATTTTAATCCCATAGATATTATATCTATTTACTAATCAACTTTTCTTTCTCGCCCTCATCTGATGCCCATAATTTATCTAAATTCTTGCGTATTGGTCATATAAAACCCATAACTGTTCCTATCTTTTGTATAATTTGCGTTTGCTATCTTGCGCATTTAGGCCCACCATGCTATCTCTTTTTCTCTGGAATTTTGTCATATTTCGATTTTTATTCTCCTGCTACTTACTCGTCCCTCGATAGCAGTTTAGACATGTAATAGATCTTTATATCTTGCTACTCTTAGCAAAATCTAAAATGTTTGGATGTGTAACTGCATCCCTATTGTGATAACCACAGTGGGCCTTACAGGGGATAATGTACTTTTAATCTTTTCCAAATATTTAGGTAACACATTCCTTATATAATGCCCTTGAAAGTACAATAAAAAAATATATTAGAAAAAAAAAACTGGGTTTTCCATCTTCGTATCCCGCATAAATGTGTGCCATCCAAGTTGGAGATCAAAGCCCTCTAATGTTAAGATCCTTTTATTTATCAAATTAACCCAGTCTATAAGCCAGGTTCCTATTGCAGCATCGTGCAAATGCCAGTTTTTGTTGAGGAATTTAAGTGGAAGAAAAGTGATAATATCATGATGTGATTGGGATGCCTTATACATGCTATTATTTTTTTTAAAGATGAAATGTGATCCCATGTGTAGGATGCAAAGATATGTTTAATGTCACATCTATCTTGACCCCAATTTCAGAGTGGACAGAAATGGACAAGTGGGTTGCAAAAATAGAACACAAAGTTGCATTGTGGGTCTGCCCTTTAATAAACTGTTTTGGAGGCTGGTGTAATAAAGACTGCCTATTTCTGCTTCTTGAAGCTCACCTGCTGAACTCCACACACAGCAGAATGATGTTTTAAAATTAGACATAAATAGATCATTGCTAACCCTCCCATGTTTCTCACTGTCAGTTGAATTAAATAGATGAATGACAGGAATTGCTAAAGAGTGTCCAGATTTTCTTCCATTTACTTTAGTATGCATATTATCATAGTGACATTTCTTGCCTTATATCTCCTGTTCTGTAATTGCTCTATCAGAGCAGAACTGAACTACCTGTTCAAATTATTAATGTGTGTCAATCGGACTGGCAGATGAAGACGAATCACCAGTTTTGCCTCTTCCATTGATCTAAATCCCACACAGAAAAACACACATATACACTTATAATTAGGTTCTATCTGTTTGCAAAAATAATGCATACATTCACAGTGAAATTTAACAAATCACTTCAAGTCAACCTTTAAAAGAGGAGTCCTTTTTATAAGGCAAGGCTGACCCCTAGTGCTTGAGACAAGGAACTTTGTCCTGGAATGATAAGGCCTTTGCTGTTTGATCTCTTACAACCTTTACTTCTTTTTAAACCTGGATTCAACTTTCAAATTACATTACAGAGTCAAAGGAAAAAAATAATGGAAGGAGACCCACCCTCCAAGGGACTTTTTTTTACATCAATAACATTTCCCTTTTTGCTGTTTTCACAAGTTTCCTTTTCTGTTTTGTTTTCAAACACCTTTTACTCTTAATTTACATTAAAAGGACTATTTTTAAAAAAGAAAGCAAACAAAACTTCAATGCAGGGAGGGGATACACATATTAGAACTGTAATTTTAATGATTTTGTAAACTATTGCTGAAGAAATGAATAAAATTAAAAAATGCTCAAACAATAAATACAAACATTATATAGTAGTTCGTTTTAAAAACAAATTTTCATTTTAAACCTTCTTTCTTAATGACCTGGTTCTAATTGCTTTGCCTCTTCATTTTTAGAATAGCTGTTCATACATAGTTCCACTTCAAAAGGTGGACAAATCTGAATTATTTTCTCCATTTTGTTGTCCTTTCCATCCTAATAAAGAATCCAGCTCATAACTTATTTTAATATTTAACTATTTAATTACTATAACAAAGGAAACAGTAGAAACTATAAAATAGTTATGGTACAGGTAGTTTCAACTTATAACCATTTGTTTAGTGACTAATCAAAGTTATAATGATGCTGAAAAAAAATGACTTGTGAATGTTTTCACACTTATGACCATTGTAGCATCCCCATGGACACATGATCAAAATTCAGATGCTTTGCAACTGGCATGTATTTATGACAGATGCAGTGTCCCAGCATCATGTGATCACACTTTGTGCCTTTCTGACAAGCAAAGTCAATGGGGAAGCCAGATTCACTTAACAACTGTCATTGACAACTGCAGTGATTTATTTAACAACTGTGGCAAGAAAAGTTGTAAAATGGGGCAAAAGTCACTTAGCAACTATCTTGCTTAGCAACAGAAATGTTGGGCTCAATTGTGGTTGTAAGTCAAGGACTACCTGTAATATTATTTAAAATATATTATTAGAGAGTATAAGAGTATTAGGGGAGGGCTGCTACCAGGTCCCATCAGTTCAGGAGACCCAGTTAATTTTATGGCCAGGTCAGTGAACCAGCAAATCCCACCCCTGGCTGGCTCCACCCACCCCATCCCACCTCTCTTAGGAGTCCCCACGTGGCCCATTTTGGATCACAGGTAAGTGCAGAGCCCATGAGGAGTCTCGGGGAGGGTGAAAAACTGGCCTCCTGGAAGTTCTGGAAGGCCAGAAATGGACCCACCAGAAAGCCTCCAGAGCCCAGGGAGGCTGTTTTTGCCCTCCCAGAGGCTCAAGGAAAGCTTTTGGAGGCTGAGTAGGATGAAAAATGGACCTACTGGAAGTTCCAGAAGGCCAGAAATGGGTTTGTTTCTGGCTTCCAGGGAGCCTCTGGACCCTGGGGAGGGCAAAAATGCCCCCCTCTGCAACCGATTTTTGCTCCTAGGGTGATGAAGGAGGCCGACTAGGCCACACCCACCCAGCAACCAGGCAGAGAACTGGTTGTTAAATTATTTGAAGTTCACCCCTGAATAGTATGATACTTCAGGACAAGAAAATAATTGTTATAGCTTGATATGCCCAGCACACCAAACTAGTACAATGCATCCAGAGCAATTATACCATTTGAAATTGGACCTTGGATTCAAATTGGATTAAAATCAAAGTTATAGAACGTGAATATACCTGAGTTTTAACTCCTGCCAGATTCAAGTTAAATAACTTATCTGAAGGTAGTAGTGCTTTCCATCTTTAAATATAAATCAAAGTCAAAAAAACTTTTAAAGTTAAGGGGGATTATTTAGGTCACTGAGTCCAATTTGATTTATTTGTATCCTGCCTTTATTAGTTTTACAAATTACTTAAGGTGGTGAACAAATCCAATATACCTTCCTCCTCCTATTTTCTCCACAACCCTGTGAGATGGGCCAGGCTGAAAGAGAATGATTGGCCCAAAGTCACCCAGCTGGCTTTCAGGGCTAAGCTGAGACTTGAAACCATAACCAGTCACAACTATGTAGCTTTTTATTCAGAAAAGGTGACACATTATTAGTAAAATAAAATAATGCAAACTCTTTTGTAATCTGACTCATAACCAGAAGAGTGAACTCATCCAATAAAGATATTCTGAACAATTGGTTCCTATATTGAACATTGATCTTAGGACTTTTCTCTTAAAATTCAGCTAGAATTTGCATTCCTGTCACTTAAATCAACTATACTCATCTAATTGATTCATCAAGAAAAATAACAGAATTTGACTTTCTTCCCATGGAAGGTTCCTCACATTTTTCCAGGATAAATCTCTCTTCACACTTTTCCAGGTGAAACTGCTTCAATCTCTATTTGCTGGATATATTTCCTAGTCCTCTGATTATCTTTACTGATCTTCCTTTAACCTAATTCATGTTGTCCCAATTTTCCTTAAAGTGTGATGCCCAGAATGGCACACAATACTAAAGGTAGCCTGATCAGTGCAGGAAAAAAAGGAGGTATTAATTCTTGTTTAGAGAATCTAATTCTATTTATGGAACCTAAAATTATGCGTGTGTGTGTGTGCATGTAGTTGGAAGCTACTTCATATTGCTGAGTAATGTTTAATTTGTACTGTTACTCTTCTTAACAAATACTATTACCATCCTATATCCCTCATGTGTGTTTGTTTCTCAAATAAATCACTCAGCATACACTTTACAATAGCAATAGCATTTAGACTTACATACCACTTCATAATGCTTCACAGCCCTCTCTAAGTGGTTTAGAGAGTCAGGATATTGCCCCTAATAATCTGAGTCCTCATTTTACTAACCTTGGAAGGCTGGAAGGCTGAGTCAACCTTGAGCCTTGTGAGACCCAAACTTGCCAAACTAGTGCAGCTAGTGATCAGCAGAAGTAGCTCGTAGTACTGCATTCTAACCACTGCACCACCACAGCTCTTTCCTTGTTAATTTCCTTGTTATTTTCAGGACGTTTCCCTAACATATCAACATTGCTCTTTCTTTAAAGAAATTATTTCTGTCTTCTGGTGTTTTAGTTACACTTCTTTAGATTTTATGTTATCTCCATCTCCACTTCCTCATTCAAATTGCTAATAAAATCCATGTTATTTGAAATACATGCAATTTACTTTTGAAAAATAATTTTCTGCATCTTCTTTCCAGCCTTACAAAAGGACAGATTTCTGTTGAATGTTTATTTATGTATCACATTTATAAAGGCACTTACAAAATGTGATTCTGGGCTGTGTATGATCAAAATATAAACTCTTTTTTAAAAGAAAAAAATACAAAAATTGAAATTACTATTAAAAGGTTAGGAGAGAGTGTCAGATATCACAAACAACAGATCCACTTCACCTCACTTAATCTTACTTGTAGGTTGTCACTTCCTTCAGTCAAATGAGAAAAAATTGGGAGACTATGAATTCTAGTCCCTGTGTTAAGCATGAAAACTCAAAATAGGAAGAAGTATTAGGTATGCTTACCATCTTGAGTTATTAAGAAAAGTTCATGTGGGAAAAAATAGCCATCTGGTTACATTCTAAGCTGGGAAAAAGACATTGAAAACATGGAAGCTGATTGGAAAAATGGTTTATTGATGAAGCAGAACTACACGAGTTTGCAGTTCTGGGCAGCTGACAAAATGAGTTGAGATGGGAAGGTTTTATATCTTATTTGGGCTTTGCACTTGAACTTCTTGTTCCTGTGTAAGAACATGTATTCTATTGGCTGTTGCCAGATTCCTATGGGGTCATGTAGGAGTTATGTAGGGGTCAAAGCTGGCAAAAGAGGAAATGCAAATCCTAGGTGTTTGTCTGAGCTTTCAGGTTTGGTTGAAGTTTGGACTGCTTTGATGATGCAATGAAGGGGCTTGTGTTCTGAAAGGGCGTTGGGCAATTCCTATTGTGTCTTAATGGCTTTCATCCTGTTTTGGATCTTGGCTAATCCCATCATTCTACCTTTGTTCAGGGAGCTTTTGCTGCAGGGAGCTTCAAAATATCCTGTCTTGAATGGATTTCTATCTGCAGTATTTGCTTCACATATGAATAGAAATATCTAGTTACTTGTCTTCCTTTTCCAATAAGCTTAAGTGCTGGCATTTGCTGTGGGCTATTAAGGAAAGTGGGGATTGCTTTTTGCCTCTAAAAACTTATTTCTCATTTGTCCTTTTGGGTAAATATAATATTCTGCCTTTTTTTAATATTTCCCAAACTATTTCATTCTTCTAGGAAGATAAGTACTGACTTTCTATAATAATAAAGGAAGAATTAAAACAATTGTTGTTGCCTAAAATCCACTGAGTTATATATGTAAACAGTTTTTCACATAATAGTGAATGATGAGGTCTGTTCCGGACTCCAACCCTTTGGATAATTATTACCTTTAAAAGATAATCACATTCAGTTCAAATATTTTAAAGGAACTAGTTTGATCAGTTAACACTGGATGAACACGGCATTTTACATCATCCTATAATAGTTATAATTGTCTGTTGATTCCACCATAATATCAAGTCTTTTGACATCTCACTTATTCTTGCTTGCAGCATGTGACCTCCTTCAGTCAGTCTAATGAATAATAGGCTACCATTTGGGGTTTTAGCAAATTCAGCACCATCCATCTTCATTTTTCCTCATTGACTTCCCACTGTCTTTTTGCAACTTTATATATTTATATGAGTTACTGCATTTATCACTTAGACATCATTCTTTTTCTTTGTTCAACATCTTCTCAAATTATTAATAGAAATGCTTTGACATCATTTATTTTAATCTTATGTTTCCCAACTGCTATTAAATAGGGATGCAACTGAGACCCCTTCATATGAGAGTGGAGGAAGACAAAAAACAAAATTGGAGCAGAACTTCAAATTCAGTTTCCTAAGGACATCAGTTTTGTTACTTAAATAGAGACTTTTAATAGATCAGTTTAAAAGATATCAGTGAAACATATAAAAAACAGCAGGGAAGAAAGGAAGGTAGTTATGATAATTGGACAAAGCTTTTCCACTTTTTCTTTCATATTATTATGTCAGAAAATTATAAGGCTTATTTTTCAATAACATGTTTGAATTGCATAAAAATATATGCTTAGCAAACTAGAGATGTTTTGTTAGGTGAATATTTATACACAGAATTACAGTACATACATTTTGTTATTTGTCTTTGTAAGGCAAAACACTGCCACATTAAAATGGAGCACTTAGCCCTCCATGACCACCAACTATATTCCTGGGTTAGTAAAATGGGGGACTTTCCCACAAACTTTGCTACCTCCCTCCTTCTACTTCCAACTCACATATAGATGGGCTATGCAAGGATTGTCACTCAGAGATCATGCTATAATTGGAACAAAGAACTATTCCATTCTTACTTGGTCTGTACCCTACATTTTTATAGGACAACTGAGATATTCAGCAGTTCAACTGTCAAGGATCAGTTTATATATATATATAAATAAAAAAAGCAAGTTAGCCATATTTTTTTACATACACTTAAGTAACTATTTCCTGCTTCATTTTCACAGAATATTTTTGACAGCTTATTAATGACTCTTATTAATGACAGGCAATTAATGACTCTTCTGTCCTTTGAAACAAACAACTTTGTGATTTTAGCCAACAATCAGAAAGCATTCAGCTACTTTCACTTTGGTAATTTTGGCTACTCTTTGGGAAATTCTTCCCTAGAAAACCAGTCACATTATAAGCATCCCAAATTCCGCTTTCTAAAACAAAATAATAAAAAATTCTATAAAAGGAAGCCGACTGCTGTTTAAAGTTTAAGCCATTTTTTATACAGCAGGATTGCTCATATCAACAGTTTTGATATACTTTATGTAGTGAATTGAAACCAAAAATACAACTGGACAATTGTGAAATTTAATGAAGCTTCAAGTTTCTTACACTGCTAGTGTCAATGTTCATCCCTATTTAATATAAACATGGATTTAGATAGGTACCTCACAGGTTGCTAGCACATCTGAGGTCTATTGTTTCATTATCCTTCTACAGTTGTATTTTCAGGGAATATTAAAGATAAATCATATTCAATACTCAACCTCTTTACATTTTCAAAGCATTTTCTTGTAATGTCAACAGCTGTATTTATTTAATTTTATCATCCCAAGAAATCTCTTTAGTACTTTTCAGGAAATTGATAACTTGTGCAGTTACCAGAATCCCTAGTCGACATAAGTGAATACAAATACCATAAAATAGATTTTGTTTCGGTAAATAACTGTCTATTATCAGCCTGAACTGCAGGGATAAAACTTTCTCCGTTTTGTTGTTTCAGGTGATAAGCCAGCAGCTTTCTAGTTTTCTCTTAGGATTCCTAATATTTTTTGTTAATGAATTTCAAAGAATATTCAAATTGTTCTGAGTGTATTAGCTCCAATATATGCTTTGTTACTCTAAGTGCTTGATGTGATCTGTTGAGTTCTCATAAATGAACAAACCTTTATTTTTTTTTTAAAAGTCCTTAATATGTTCCATAAAGAGAACTCTTATAAGAAGATATTCTCTATGTTCTGTATTTTAAAACACCCAAATATATATTAAATTCTAATACATATGCTTTAATTCCTTCCAAGTTTAAAATAAACATGTCACTAATTTCTGTAAGAGATTTTTCAAGAAATCTAACATATTATGTTAGTGATGGGGGGGGAAAAACTCTGGCTCAGTGGTTAAGCCGAATTTGTCAGTCTAGGTCCATGATGGCGAACCTATGGCATGCGTGCCACAGGTGGCACGCATGCCCTCTCTGCAGGCACACAAGTGGTCAGCCCAACTTAGCTCCACCGTGCATGCGTGCTTCCCAGCTGATTTTCAGGTCTGTAGATCGTACTGACCTCCCCTATTTGCAAAAACCTTAACTTTTTGCCTCACTAGCTGGCCCCGCCCCATCTGCCTCTCCTGCCTCCAGAGTCATGCACACCGCCCAACGGTTCTTTGGCTGCTCTGGTTCCTGCTCCTTATTGCCGCTTGTTTGCTTGCCTGCCTGCTTGCCCTGACTCCTCACTTGACCACATATTTGGTAAGTTGCTGACTTTGTGACCACCCCCTTCCCTCGCTTGCTTGCCTTGGCCCAGGGCCAGTTGCTCCCACTCCTGGTGGTAGCTGGAAACATCAGCAGAGAGAGAACCGTTCTCTGCGCTGATCTTCTTGGCTTGTTTTGGCCCAACCACCTGCCTGGGCTCTTGGCTGCTTTTTATTTCCTGCTTTTTCAACCTTAACTGCTTTGCACAGCACAGCTGGTTGAAAAAGCAGGAAAGGATTTTCAAATGCTACGCACCTGCGTGTAATGCTTGTCAGCTGTCCAGGCAGCAGAGCTTGTTAGGAATATGAAACACCTAACAGGTATTTGGGTTAGAAATATATGAACCAGGATAAACATTTTAATACTGTCTCTTTAAGGGAATGCAAGAGTATGCAGTTGGGTGTGGTTTCTCAAATGACCTTAAGATGGAGCCAGAAACCTGGATTGTATTAGTCTGAGTCTCAAAAGAGAGTGTATCCTTATTTCCTTCTGTTGGAAAGTATTGCTGTTGCTCCATTTTTCCTAATTGACTGATATTACTGGATTTAATGTAAGTCTGATACTTAACTGTTTTTGATACTGGACTTGTTACTGGAAAATCCCTGGATTGAAAAACTGACTGATTAACCTGTGAATGACTTTTGGACTGCCTNACAATGTATCTGTGTACTGTGTGTGTATTATTCCAACACTACTCTCTATATGTCTCCCTGTATGCGCTCATTCTCCTCAAGGGGAATTACCTCAACAGAGCTGATTTCTTCCAAACCCTGTGCACGTGCGCACAGTGCATGTTAGGCGTGGCCGCATTCATGGTTGCGTGGAAAATGCATGCTCACCATACCAGTTATAACACTGGTTGGATCCCACCCTGTGTATTGGCACTTCACAATACATAAGTGGGTTTTGGGTTGCAGTTTGGGCACTCGGTGCCAAAAAGGTTCACCATCACTGGTCTAGGTTCAAGACCCGAGTGCTGTGCAAAGGACAAGCTCCCTTTCTTGCCACAGCCTCCTACCTACCTAGCAGTTGGAAAGCATGAAAATGTGAGTAGATAAATTGGCACCACTTTGGTGTGAAGGTAAGTGTTCCGTGTTTCGCCGCAGACTTTGCACTGTGATGTCACGCTGATCCACATGACTGTGGAAATGTCTTCAGACAACATTGGCTCCCTTGTCTCAGTAATGGAGATAAGCACTATTCCCCAGAGTTGGACACAACTAGATAGGGAAAACCTTTATCATTACATATTATGCTAATGTTATGTAATTTTATATTTTCAATTTAGCAAAGCATTATAGCAAGACTTCAAATAAAAGCAATAGTCTGTAGAGAACCTGTATCCAGGTCATGGTTGTCCCAAAGGTACTTTTTTCAGGAGGCAACTAGACTTTCTTCTTTTGAAGATGTTTCGCTTCTCATCCAAGAAGCTTCTTCAGCTCCATTCCCCACTATCCTGTCAGAGCTGAAGAAGCTTCTTGGATGAGAAGCAAAATATCTTGAAAAAACAAAACAAAACCAAAGTCCAGTTCTTCCTGAAAAAGCACCTTGGGACAAATAAAAGAAATATTTTCTTATGTGAAAGAAATGACAGCCAGGACAACTCAAATTATTTTATTAATTAGATTGCTACACTTATCAGCATATTTTGAAGGAAAAGTCATAGGAAGTACACTTTTTTTTTCTTTGGTGCATTACCTTGAGATTAAGGAGCAGTAGGAAAAAGGTACTGTCAGAATATATGTTATCTTCTGTTTTAGCAGAATTCTTGTAAATGATATTCCCATTACTAAAGGCTAGGTCCCACTGGCCGATGGACGCAAAACGTATGCATAAAGGACACAGCAGATGAGCAAAATTTCCGGGGTGGCTCCATCCGTTGTCATCCACTCCAAAAAGTGGCAAAATTTTGCATAAACAGAACAGAAAAGAACGGACGTGGGTAGTGTGTAGCGGGGATGTTAAAACGGATATTCATAGGAAGCCTAGCGGATGATAGTGGATGGAAGCAGATAACACATCCGAAGGGCTTCCGGGGGAGAATTGCGAAGCGGACGCAGATCGGAAGGTGCGGATGCGTAGCTAATGACGCGGATGCATCACAGACACCTATAGGAAGCAAACCGGATGCCGCGCGGATGTATATCGGATGCAAAGCGTTCACTGCACATACGGGGAGTATGAACTGCATCAGCTCCGAGGAGATAAAAGGATGCAGCTCGCATGCAGTCAGCATCCAGAGGAAAGAGGTGCTGCCACATACATCTTCAAAGAACACCATGTTTCATCAGTCAGGGAAGAAGAGTAAGCTGGTGCCTACTTGTGCCAGCCCTGGCAAGAAGGACAGAACCAGCATCCCACCCCATGGGACTGACTCTGAAGCTGCTGGTGCTGCTGTGGTGGACCAGCCCCAAGGCACTCAAAGCCCACTCCTCAAGACCCTGAAGGCCCTGCTGCTGAAGGCCCTGCCAGAGGGAGGAAGAGGCAAGGGAAGAAGGGAGAGAGGAGACCTGAGTAGCAAACCGTTTCCGAGACCCATGAGGGAGGGTAGGTGCTGGAAATGGCTGAGGGAAACAGTATCCAGTCTGGAGAAAGGGCAACAGACTCATCAATCTGTGACACAAAGAATAAGGAAGACAGGCAGTTGGAGAGCAAGGCAAGAGCGCCTGATGGAGGTACGAGGCTGTCGGAAGGTGTAGTTGCCTGGATGGATGGAAGAGCACGATGTCGGACACCGTGGTTGGCAGAGCGTGACAGTGCCGATCATAAGAGAAGTCGTGGGCCAGGCGTTGTCAGCTGCAACTACCAGAGAGATGGTAATTGTGATGGCCAAGTGTGCGGCAGCTTTCCTGAGGGTGGAGGGCCGGCACCGGCAAGGAGCACCGTCGACAGTTGCTGACAGCCGCCTGTTCCCTCAAGGACAGCCAACAGACAGCCAGTCCTCTACAAGGCAGGAGCCTGCAGCCTACGACGTGGTTGCTAGGAGAGAGGTTCTGTGTGCAGAGGGCCTGCAGCGGCAGAGACCGCCTGCCCCGGGAGACAGGCTTGCTACTCGCCTCGGGCATGTCCCGTGCCTAGACTGGAGGTATCCCGGTCAGCGACTTGTGGAATGGGAGTGAAGTGAGAGGCGCATGGGAAGACACCGAAACGGATGAGCTATGTGTTTACTCTGCGCGAGCTCTGTAGGGTGATTATTACTAGTTAGGGTCTGTAGTGTACCGTCGTGGGGCTGGTTGGGCTGGGTGCGCCAGCTCCACCTCCAACAGAACGCAGGCAGAGAGGCAGAGCCGGAGGTGAACAGGAGGCCGACAACTGTCGCGTGTTGAGGATCATGACACACAGTGAAGACGCAGTCACAGAACTCATGCTCTCGCTGGTCTCATCTTCTGGACAGAGATGATCCTGCAAGCCGCCTCCAAGGGCACTTTCACGCCCTACCATGAGCCACACCCTGCTAGGATATTGCCCGCAGGCCCCAGCTTACCCAGGTGATTTTGAAGGAGAAGATGAACAGACAACTTCTGCACAAACCCTCAAGGCCCAGCTGAAGCTTGCTCTACCCAGTCCAGGTCTGCTCCTCCACCCCCAGGCGATGTCAGCACGCCCCTTCGACGCGCTGTTTAACAGCCTCTCACCTACTCATAGGGCTACGCGACTACCAGGAACCTTCCCCCAACAGAAGTAGACCTTGCAGTCCAGGCCCAGGTTCCATCACACACGCACGGACACGGCGCACGACCTCGCCCAGTGCTGCAGACAGCAGACAGCCCACCTACACTTCCTCCTGTCCTCACCCATAAGCCAAGGCCCCTCACTGACAATCTGTCTGTCATCACAGTCTTGTGCCTGGACATCCCAGGTACTATGATGAAGGGTCGCTCGGTCAACCATCATGGGGAACTGAGTCAAACCTTCTCTGAGAGCGTTCCTGGAACCACAATCCAACCATCCCGTAGTACTCTCGGGCCTCAAGCAGCTCCCAATGGCCCGCCCTGTAAACCAGCACCAAGCACAGCACCTTCCAAAAGTCTGGCCGCTAACAGCTTTTGTTTGGAAAAAACCATGGACATGACATCAGGAGTGACTGAGAATAGTGCCAGAGACTGAAGTTGTTACTTGTTCACTTATCTTTGCTTAAAACATCTGTTATTAGTTCATTTTGGCTTTTTTAAATAAGTCAAACAGTTTTAACTTAAGACAATTTATAAAGGTTATCTTTGCTTGAGACACTTGGTTCATTGTTTTTTTACTTAATAAAGGTGTTGGTTGACAACCTTGAACAAATGGTGTAAAGCCGTTTGCAAGTGCTTGTGGGAATAGATATAGGAGTAGTGTTGGGATAGAGTAGAACTCCAGTGCACAGGCATAAGTGGGGACTGTTATGAGTCTATCCTCCCAGCTGCCAACACATTAAGTGACTTTATTAATCAGATAACAATTTTTATTCATCGATCATAACATCTTCAAAATAGAACAAGCCTTTATTGAATACCTCTATTCATTTGTAGAGCCACTCAAACATACATGGCACAATCTCTGTCGGTGTTAGAGACAGGCTCAAGGAGCATCCATTAATTCATCTATCATCCTGTCTTGCCACTCCAGCCGCTCCACGCTGGGGATAGTTGCACCAGTTGTCTCAGGAGGTTGTGCTGCTTTCTGTTCCCTTCAGCGTTGAAGCCTGTTGGGGCTTGTACATCCACAGTGGTCTATCAGGTTTTTGTCCTTAGCCGTCCAATTCACCAGGCTCCATGTCGCATTGCCTTGTTGACGTCCCACAAGCCTGTTATGCAACACTGGGTAGCGGGTGCGCATGAGAATTCGGGTGCAGGATGCAGCAAGCTTGATGATGCTCCTCAACGATCTGTGGGCGATGCTGCATGGTGGTGAGAAGTACCTGGAACGCTGTGGCCAGGATGCCAAAAGGCGTTCTCTTGGCCCTGGACAGCTGTCGTTGAAGATCCCTCTTCACGGGTGAGGTATCTGGAGGTTCGTAGGGCCTTACATGAGGTAGGTTCTGAGGGAGATAGGCGTCATCCACCCACGATGAAGTAGGGCAACATTTGTGTGTCCGTTGGTAGTGGGGTCTGGATTGGGAAACCCATGATGAGTGCATTCCAGACCCACGCTGTAGAAGTCACTGGCATTGTATAGTCTGGGGCATTCGAAGGCTGACCCGTTGCCTGAAGGATCAATGTACAATGAACTTGGTAGTCAAGACATCAAACCATTGGCAAGAGGATGATACTTGAAGAAGCACTTGTAGTTGTGAATAAGTGGACACAGAGTTGGGCTGGAGCTTTGCAAGGCGCACGTGCTTCCCATCTATGGCTTCCAACCGGTGTGGGGAAAGCTTCCAGCTTTTGATACCACTCTTCTGTCAAATTTCCGCCCAGCCTTGTTTCAGTGGTGGGCACTTGAGGAGCTCCTCTCCGTATTCTTCGATGATGGCCTGTACTACTTCTCTGACCACTTTTGCTGATCGGTGTTGTTGTTGTGGCACCTCCAGCGCATATTGCTATGTTTTTGTATGTGGTTCAGAGGGCCATGTGGCGCATAGTCAGTGCCACCTTCAGTCCAGGGTCCAGGTTGGGTGGAGACGTTGGTCGCTGCGGCTTAGTCACAGTTGGGTTCGACGCTCTAGCAAGTTCCTCAAGAAATGGCTGGTGGCGATCCCTCATGAACTGATGGATATGACGACGAGGGTCCTTCATTCCCTCGCAGCTCCACCATAACTGGTCATACAGTCCCAAACTCCATTCTTCCTCACGATCACCGATGCTGCGGTTACCACACAGCTCTTGGACATCTCCTTCTTCTCCGTTCTGTATAATAGGTGAAACAGTCTGAACAGGATTTGGTTCTGGTTGAGGAATGAGCGCAGCTACCAATACTGACGGACTGCCGTCCATGATCATTGGTGGATGATCAATCTGGGATGAATGTGGAAGACCGACAGACCAAGGGTGAAAGAAGGTCTGTAACAACCACAGTGCTGATTCATACTGAGAGTTCCAGGTGTTTAGTCCATCCTCTTTTATAGGAAATATCGTTTGTCCGCTAGGGTGAGGTCCTGCTAACATACTCTGACATTAGCTGCAGGACATCCTAAAAATATCCGAGATAACATCCCAGAAGTACTAACAGTTTGTCCATTTTAATACTTTATGTACGAAGATGCATACGCTTACATCCTTTCTCTTTCCTGCTACTGACAGTTGTGTGGATGTTCCAGTGTACCTTTCGTTTCCTCCCATCTGTTTCCGTTTTCAGCTGCAGCGGATGTGAGGTTGAGGGGAGTGGCCTCAGGAGGGCATGCCTGAGAGTGAATAGCAGTGGAGGCTTGGTTTAAATGGGATGAAACGGACATAGAACATGTTGTTGCGCCCATGATATGTCGAGCAGATGTACAGGGTATCGTTTGCAAGCGGAAAGTTCATCCGTTCAAAAAGTTTTGTGCAGCTCAAAACTTCTTGCGCGGATGAAATCTCAGTGGACGGATGCTCGAAGGATTTAGCATATGGAACACGTATGCAGTGAGTACACAACGGATACATCGCATTTTCCAATGGATGGCAAGTTTTTTTTAACATTTTACATCCTCTTTGCATCCGTTGGTGCAGTGGGACAGGGGCTTAAGGTAAAAATGCTACATTTGCATTTAAAAAAATAAACTTAAAGTGGATATGGATTCCAAATGGTATTAAGTACTTGCATTCTTTAGGTTTTGCCTTTTATAACATTATAATGTACTACTTAATGATGTCACTTCCTGAAAATATTCTGCAACAGCTCTCTCTTTACCCAAACAAGTAAAATTCTATAATTATTTGGAATTTAATGAATTAGTATTTCTTTGAAAAGTTTTCAGGATTTTTATCACCTTCAAATATTTTTCATTAAAATTCAGGGAAGTGTACTTTTATGACATAGCAAATAACAATAGTTAATACACTTCAATGTGTATTTACAATGGCATTTTTGAGAAAAAGTTGTGAAGAGTTTAATGCAATGCTGGAGGTTCAAGATACAGTACAATATGGAAACATGTGAAATGTAAGTACACATTCATTCCAAACAAAAATAAAGTTTTATTTTATTAGAATTTTTAATCATATCTAAAGCATCTCCAGTGCTTTTAACTTTAATTTCAAATTGCATTGGAAACATTGAAGTTCTGCATTACAATGTTTATTGATAGTAATCAAGAAAATAAATGCCAAGAGATTCTATCCAACAATTTTTAACACAAAAATTGCATGAGGAAACATTCTCCTTCCATATTACTGATGACTGCTATAATTATAGCTCACTAGATCTTTATAAGCCAGTAATAAACATAAACATAAACTTATATTAACAGCTTCAAACAAGGTTATTTTTTTTTATCAACACTTCTTACAATTTCACTAGTGCAAGACCATATTTTTTACCTGATTCAACTTGAAACACAGAATGCTGAATACAAAACTATTTTCTCCCCTTTTTAAAAAAGTGCATCATATACCATACTTACACTAAAATATCTACAAGCTAGTGGAAAACTGTCTGTCTCCATCTCTTGTCAGTAAGGAAAGGCCAAAGTGATTCCTTGATCCCAACTTGAAACGGAGTATGATGACCAATGCCCAACATCAGAAGACGGGAACAGTCAAGCTGAGCATTCTTAGGACGTGGAGCACCCAGCACTGGGCTATCTGTAATCTTTAATTTAACAGACCAATATAATTATTATTCAAAATAAAAAACAAAAACAAAATGCAGTTGTTTCTAAGGGTCCTCTCTCCCTCATCCCAAAACCATTTTTCTCTCCCATACTGTAATATTGTAATATCAGCAAGAAATCCTGAAATCTGCAATCCTGAAATCCTGAAAGTGCAAAACAGAATCACAAATTATTTGCCAAAACTTCTATCCAAGTTTTAGCCACTGAATCAAAGTGACTATTAATGTTATTCGTGTCTCCTGAAAAAAAAGCTTCCAAAGGGAGCCTACTGTAAATCAAGCAAAAGTTGCTATAGGTTGTGCTCGACTTACAATCATTCATTTAAGGACCATTCGAAGTTATAAGAGCACTGAAAAAAGTGACGTGACTGTTTTCCATATTTATGACTTTTGCAGTACCTTGTGGTTATGTGAATATTTGGACACATGGAAACTGGTATGTTTATGATAATTGCAGCATCCTGGTATCATATGATCACAAACCTTCTGACAAGCAAAGTCAATGGGGAAGCCAGATTCACTTAACAACTGTGTTTCTAACTTAACTGCAATGATTTACTTAATAATTGTGACAAGTTGTAAAATGGGGCAAAACTCACTTAACTATACTCACTTAACTACACTCTTGCTTGGTTGTGAGTTCTACCTCTACCTTACATTTTAACTTTACTAGGAAACCAGAGGCAGAAAGAAGAGACATAGAGGAATTCATTTCTAGATTTGATAAATTTGATATGCTTTAAAGTATTTCTTTTCTAATTTTCCAGGTCCTAAGGTGTCTAGAATTCCTTGCGCTTGCCTTCATGTAATCATTTAGTAGGTGAGTATTTGCATAAAAGGCAACGTAAAAGGACAATTCAGATAGTCACTCACTGAGCTATGAGAAACTATAATCAGAAAGCAATTTTTCATCCTTTCCACATAGCATCTTAACTGCAGCTGAAATTTCTGAGTTACATTGTTGTACAGTTATTACTTAAAATTGTAGGGACAAAAACAAATATTGCTTCCCAAAGAGTGAAAGGAAAATCAAATAATTGGATTATCAATTTCAAAATTTCATTAAAGGGCAATTATTCCTCAAGTGAACATTTCTTTTTTTTTTTTAATTCTTTAAAAACAACAAAAATGCAAAAATCTCATTTCCATTAACAGTTATTGTGTCATTATATATACATGTTTCTTATTTTTTGACTATATATTATTTTCATCCTTCTCCTTCACCCATTCGTACCACCTCTCCCATCGCATAGTATTCTCGATCCTCTTTGCCTTTCAGTTCCATAGTTAATTTATCTAGTTCAGCACAGTCCATTATTTTTTCAATCAAAACTTCATCTGGTGGTATTTTATCACTCTTCCAATTTTGTGCTAACGTGATTCTTGCTGCAGTTAAGATGT
>BHFT01022163.1:0-36438 GCA_004320025.1 Laticauda laticaudata
CCCCTGAAATTTTGCTCATCCGCTGTGTCCTTTTTGCATATGTTTTGCATCCGTCGGCCAGTGGGACCTAGCCTTAACATTCTATGACTAAGTTCAAGCTTTCATACATTTTAAAGACCTCCAAGTTTTCCAGAACCACAAGTAGCCCTCGTCTGATTTTAATCCTGATTAGCATATAGCAGTGTTCCTCAACCTTGGCATATGAAAATATGGGAACTTTAACTCCCAGAATTCCACAGCCAGAATGGGTCAATTTGCTGTGGCCAATTTGCCCCTGTCAACATGCCACAGGACAATTCAACAGTTCAATATAATTATTTCAAATAATGTAAGAAATATTTTAATTTTTGTCATTTGCACTTCATTCTGTCCTTCCTTTTGCATCCTTTCTTTAATAATTTTATTCCACCGTTTCTTGTCCCTCAGCAAATTGTCCTGCAATGGTGAGTTGTCCTGGAGCAAGTTGGCCATGGCCTACCCGGACCTTTGCCAGCTGTGGAACTCTAGGAGTTGAAGTCCACAAGTCATTTTTCAAATTTTATTAATTGTTATCAACCTATAAAAGGAAAATAAAAAGTAATGGAAAACTAGGGGAAGGAAAAAGGAAAAAGAAAAAAAAAGGCATTGACTTCCAATTATCTTTGAAACAGTACATGATAAAAACATTAAAGCCTCAACTTTTTACTTTTGTACAATAGCATACACATGTAGTCCTGACTTATGAGCACAATTGAGTCCCAAATTTCTGTTGCCAAGTGAAACATTCGTTAAGGGAATTTTGCTCAAGTTTATGACCTTTCTTGCTACATTTGTTATGTGAATCACTGCAGTGGTTATGTTAGTATCATGATTATCAAATGAATCTGGATTCCCCATTAACCATTGTCGAGTTGCCGAGTGTCTGAATTTTGATCACGTGCCCAAGGGGAAGTGCAATGGTTGTAAGTGTGAAAAACGGTCATAAGTCACTTTTTTCAGTGCCATGGCAACTTTGAACAGTCACGAAATGAAATGTTGTAAGTTGAGGTATTAGCCATTTCTATAACTACAAACTTATCTAATCAACAAAAACAAAATTGAAATTTTATTTTTCCCCCCATCACAAGCACAAAGTCTGATTTAACAATCTCTGCTTTTCCTTGCTGTGGGAAATAATACATATTTCTGTTTGCTCATTACTCTTTAGAGGCTGTCATAATTTAGATTAATAAAATTCACTGTATTCTTTTGAATTTTTTAACCCTAAAGGGGAAAAAATACTTCTTTCCTAAATTTTAAAATGTTGAACTGTCCTTTAAAACTATTTCTAAAGTCATTGTTCTAATATATCTTTTTAAAACTTGACTCTTGTTTAACCTCCTCTTAATGTACATGCTTTAAAATTTACTTTCAACAATATTTTACAAAATTTAAAAATTACCCAAGCATTTATACATATATATATACATAAACATACACATGCATACATACACACACAGATGCACACATACATACATACATACATACATACATACAAACATACATACATACATGGAGTAAATAAGCCACCTTCATTTTCAAACCCAAGGTTCACCAGCCTTAAAGTTGCCAAGGTTGGATATCCTTGGTGTAGCACCTCACCATTTCCTCAAGTTCACTTGGTAATTTCCGTGCCCCAAAGAGATGGGAAGCAATCCAAAAAAATGTGTCATATTCTCTTCCAAAAATACAAACACAAGGACACACCTGGGATCCAGTCTTGGATAGCACTGGCACACGTACACCATGTGATTCATCTGCTTGTAGCCCTTGGCTGTTTGAAGTTTGTAGCTCGCTTTAATTTTCATTTTCTTTCTTTTTGCTTCTTATTGTCATGGCTTGTGTGTGTGTGTGTGTGTGTGTGTGTGTGTGTGTNATGGCTTGTGTGTGTGTGTGTGTGTGTGTGTGTGTGTGTGTATGTGTGTGTATATATGTGTGTGTGTGTGTGTGTGTGTTAGGTTTTCGCGGGTACTTACATGTATGCTGTTCAGCTTTGTTTGGGTATTTTCCCACGTTCTTGTAGCTGGCTTTTAAATATTTTTTTATATATATACGCACACACACAGAGGCTGCTTAAATGTCAGCTTTGTAAACTGGCATGCGATCAAAGGCTGCATGAATGAAGAAGCTTGTTAATACCCAAGCAAAGCAAATGTTTGCGGCTCAGGCGTAGGACAGCACGTTATGATAAACCCCCTTATATCGGTGAGGTCATCACTGGAGATGGATTCAGACATGGGCCTAATTCCAGGGTTGCACCTGGCATTGGTGAGTTCTGAATGGCCTTTCGGGAATCAACAAGATTCTCAACAGATCAACTTGTCATCTCTTCATAGGAGCCACTCTGGTCCTTTTCTCGGTCTTTCTTTCTTTCTTTCTTTCTTTCTTTCTTTCTTTCTTTCTTTCTTTCTTTTTCTCTCATTCTTCTCGGTTAAGCTGCTTTTCAGGGAAACAGGAGCAGCGTCTGCAGCTTGCAAATGAAAGATGATCTAATTTTTAAAGCTTTTCCTTTGGGGGGTGGCAAGGCTAAGCCTGTGTTTGGCATCTTCCTGGGCAAAGCAGAAGTCGATAGCGGCATCCCTGTTGTGTGCAACAAAGTTGGCTATGCAAAACTTCAAAGACGGGTTTGGCTTGGACAAAGCTAAGTACAAATCTTCCCTTTGAAGTGGCTTCCAAAAGGCAGCCCGCCATCTCTTTCTAAAAAAACAAAGCAGTCATATTCCT
This sequence comes from Laticauda laticaudata, assembly GCA_004320025.1. Taxonomy (NCBI): domain Eukaryota; kingdom Metazoa; phylum Chordata; class Lepidosauria; order Squamata; family Elapidae; genus Laticauda; species Laticauda laticaudata. The sequence goes on from BHFT01022163.1 coordinate 2,743, forward strand.
TTGGTTTTCCTCCAAATACACATTCACTATACACTAGTAGCTAGAAGAGGCTTAACTGTGTGTGTGAGGGCAATAACCTCTTCTGATTGTTTTAATTAACTCACAAATTAAGGCAAATATACGTGTCCTAGGATAATGTTGCAGGATTTAATCTGGATCGGTCACTGAGCTTTTGGTCTCATGCTGGAGTCCATCCTCAGGTAAATTCTCTTTTGCAGAGTGTGTTTTAACTAACTCTGAGTGTGTTTTAACTAACTGCTTGCAAAGTGCGGGATCATCGAACCGGTAGGGAAACTGGGAATCAGGGCTTTACTGCCCTTTTTAAGCAGTTTACAGAGTCAGCATATTTCCCCCCAACAATCTGGAGTCCTCATTTTACCAACCTTGGAAGAATGGAAGGATGAGTCGACCTTGAGCCTGTGAGATTTGAACTGCCAAATCCTTTCCATTCCTTGCCAGTTTCAAGGTCTTCTAGCTCCAACTAATTTACTATTGTCACCATCTTGTCCACTGAGACTGGTGTTTTCTGCCTCTAACATTCACTCATTCTCCTGAAAGCTTATGTTGCACCCAAATTTGTATGTTCACAGCACAAGTTCAATCAATCAGAATAGAAGTGGAAGGAGCCTTGGAGGTCTTCGTAATCCAGCCGCTGACTCAAGCAAGGACCCTGTACTATTTTCAGACAAGTGTGTGTCCAGCTTTTTCTTTAAAACTTCCTTGCTAGATGGGCAGCACCCACACTTTCTGAGGGCCAAGCGGGTTCCACTGGATTAATTTTCCTCACTGTTCAGGAATGTTTTCTCCTCAATTCCAGTTGCTTTCTATCTCCTTGATTAGTTCCATCATTGTTATCTTGTCCTGCCCTCTTGTGCTTTGGAAAAAAAGTTGACCCATTCCATCTACTTTCTCGTTCTTTCTTTCGTCTTCTTTCCTTCTTCGTTTCTTTCTTTCTTTCTTTTCTTTCTTCTCTTCTCTACTCTCTTTCTCTCTGCTTCGTTTCTTTCTTTCTTATCTTTCTTTTCTTTCTATTTCCTTGCTTCTCTCTACCATCTGTCTTACCTTCTTCTTCTATCTATCTTCTTCCTCTTTCTTCTTCTTCTTTCTTCTTCTTCTTCTTCTTCTTCTTCTTCTTCTTCTTCTTCCTCTCCTCCTCCTCCTTCTCCTCCTCCTCCTCCTCCTCCTCCTCCATCTCCATCTCCATCTCCATCTCCTTTCTAGCATATTTCTGCAAGTGCAGGGTCTGTTTTTTGGATCATTGAATGCCACTTCACATGGTCAGCTGCATCTCTAGATCACAGGCCCATGGCTTGCATATCTTTGCTGATAGTGTCTTGCCATCTCTGTTTTAGATGCACATGAGGTCGCCAGCCATTGACTTCTTGTTGGTGGGCAGTTTTGGCCATGGTGGAAGGTGCTGCTCTCTGGATACGTCCATACCAAGGAAGTTGGCCTTCTCTCATCTTCTCTATAATTGGTGCCACACCGAAATGTTGTCCAGTGATGACATATGTGGTATGGTCAAGAAGGGAGAGGCCCGATATTCAATAGAGCATTTGCATTTCCATGCCATGGAGAAAGCTTTTGGTCCCTGTTGTTGCTGCCCAGCATTCAGTGCCATACAGTGCAACAGGCAGATGGTTATCTTGTAAATCTTAGGTTTAAGATGGGTTGGCCTTCATCTGTCACATAACACAGCGGTGTGTTCTCGCCAACGCATCCAGGCTTCATTCACCCTTGCTCGCACCTCGCCATTGATGTCGCCATTGCCTTGGAGTGTGTTTTAACTAATTGTTGGAAGCATTTGGAACAGGCTTCTGAGCATGTGCAGAAGGCTCTCCTGGAGAAGAGTCCACCGGGACTTCAAGGAAACACAAATGCAATGAGGATTTGATAGGTATGTGAAAGAGTGCTTGGGTTGCATATTGTCTGCTGAACGTGGCAAAAAGACATTTAGTAACTAGCTTAGTTAGCGATCATTTGCAAAGAAGACAGGAAGAAACAAATTCATTTCTGACCTGTGTGTGGATTTGCAACCATATTTCTTGCAACTGACAACAATGCAGGCTGGAGTGAGAGTCATATTGCCATTGGTTTTATTAGGACAAGAGAAAGTTATCCAGTTTTGGTCACCACCCTATAAAAATGGTGTTGAGACTCGAGAAAGAGTGCAAAGAAGAGCAACAAAGATGATGAAGGGACTAGAGGCTAAAACATACAGTGAACAGTTATTGGAATTGGGTATGTCTAAATTTAATGAAAAGAAGGGCTAGGGATGACATGATAGCAATAACTCAGCTGGTGTCAGCTGGTGCTTCATTCAAAATCCAAGAAAAAATATACTTAGACTCTCTTAATTAGAGAAAAGATATCTTTTGCGGGAAGTCAAGTGGTAGCAACAAAAGAATTCTGAATCTGAGAAAATAGGTGTGTAAATCACATATACAAAGTGATGGCAATGTTCCTAACCTCAATAGTTCAAATGGTTCTTCCAATTAAAAGTTATGAATGTCATCATGTGGACATCTTCAGGCAGTGATGAGGCTTTGTCCATTGACCTTGGATTATTTGAATAAAAGTTTGCAGCTGGTGCAGAGAATAGAAAGCTAAGCAAGAAAACCTAAGTAAGAATGTACTCTCCCCCTCCTCAGTTTATAACAGTTATATATTTGCAACACCTCCAGCTCACTTCCCATACTTTTCCCCCCTCCCCCCCCCCCCCCGTTACTTATGGCAGCCGAAAGATGCAAAGATGCAAAGGAAGAAAATCTTGAAGGCTGACACAGGGGCTGACACAAAGAAGAAAGGAACTTTCTGAATTGGCTTTCATCAGTTGTGCCAATATGATGTATCCAATAAATTTTTCTTTGAGGAATTTATCTGCCTTGGAGTTCTGTTTCCTATGAGTGCGTTACTTGGAACGCGAACATCTCTGAAAGTTCCCGTGGCTTTCATCTAATTAAAAAGTAAAAGTTTCCCCTTTCCGCCAAGTCACCAGTCATGCTATCCAATCCCGTTGTTGGCTGGTTGTTGGTTACTTCTCTCCTACTCTGGCCAGCCACCTGTGAGAATGTCCTTGGTTCCCACAGGAAAACTTCATTGTTTTGGCGACAAAACAATACCATCGAACTATTTCCCCTCTTCCTCTATTGTGTGGCAATCCTGAAGCCTCCTAGATGGCCTTAGTCAGGTTCACTTTGGGGTTGACACAGGGACTATCTGTACAAGAGAAACCTATAAGAATAGAAAGGCTATGTTTATCCGGGTAAACATTTGTTAGCTGCACCACTCAATGGGCTATTTTTGCTTATTGATAATTCCTAATTTGGCATTTTGTGGCCTAATCTATTGGGCCAATCCAGCCAGTTTGATCAGCTTCTTATATATTGTGGCTTAAAATGGGCTAATCCCCTAAATTGATGAAGTGGCCTATGTAAAGGAAAATGCTGATTCAAAAGAAAAATAATAATAATTCTGGCTGGTAGGAAAAGGAAGAAACCTACCATATTGATATAATTCTGTCTCAGAAAAAAGAATGAAAAATATTGGAACAATACAAGCCTTTTCAAGGAGAAATCACACAAGAATGGGGGGAAGGGGTTTGAATGAAAGGAAAGGGGAGACTTGCCAAAAAAACCAAGAAAAGGGTAGAAAAATTCTCATTTAAAGGTCAATTTGTCAGTAAAAATTCTCCAGCCAGAAATGGATGGTAGCAACGTTCTGATCTCAATGATCTCTTAAGAAAAATAAAAATAACTACTTTTCAAGGTAGTTAGCCTCTGCCTGCTTTCCAATTTTGCTTAATTCCATAGCTCTCCTGGCCTTTGTGGCTGTTTCTAGTCTGACCTCATCAGGGAGGTCCTCGTGCCATTAGATGCTTCACTAACAAAATGTTTTGGGGATCATTTTCCTGCAGCTGGAGTGCTGAGGAGATCTCCTCTGGTTAAGCCAAACCTTTCCCCCTTAATCTTTGCTGGCAATTTGACACCTGAGAAAGATACTGCCTTCTTGAAGATGGAAAGTTGCTTCCTATCGAGAAAGAAAATGAGAGAAAGAAGAGAAACCATCATCACTGCATGTTTAGAAAAATAAAAAATAGTCTCCTGTGGTATAGCATCAGCATCAGGAGTGGGCTGCTGGGGAGAACCCCTAGCTAAGATTCTGTGCAGTTCAGACAACCCCCTAATCCCATTCCTGGCTGGCCGCACGCACAGTGGTGGGATTCTGCTGGTTCTGTCCATCTCTGTGGAACCAGTAGCTCTGAAGAGCAGCAGACATAGAACCAGTTCTATGTCTGCTGCTGTTTTGGCCCACCCGCCCACCTGGGCTCTTCCCTGACCTTTATTTCCTGCTTTTTCAACTTCAGCTGCTTCGCGCTGCCCAGCTGCGATTGCAAAAGCAGGGAAAAAGTGCTTTTCCAAACGCTGTGCACCTGCGTGCAGCGCTGCTCAGCTGTTTAGGCAGCAAGCTGACGACGTTATACACGCAGGCACAGCGTAACGTAAAATCACCAAACCGGTAGTTATACCGGTCAGATCCCACCCCTGCCTGCCTACCCCACCTGGCCCCTCCCAGGAATCCCCACATGGCCCGTTTTGGATGTGAGGTCAGCGCAGGGCCTGCATGGAGTCTTGGGGAGGGTGAAGAACAGGCCTCCCGGAAGTTTGGGAAGGCCAGAAATGTGCCTGTTTCAAGCTTCCAGAGAGCCTTTGGAGTTGAGGGAGGCTGTTTTCTCCCTCCCAGAGGCTCAAAAATAAGCCTTCGGAACTTGGGGAGGGCAAAAATGCCCCCCGCCATGGTGCAGGAGGCCAACTAGGCCATGCCCAACATGGCCACACCCACCCAGCAACCGGGCAGAGTACCCTTTGCTAAAATGTTTGAAGCCCACCTCTGGTCAGCATTCCAAGTAACAACCTCCAACTGAAAGACTCAGAGACTGTCATCTTCTCAACGATCCATTTTGTTAGAGATGTCGTATTGGCACATCTGAGGAAAACCTGAATCTGAGATTTCCTGGTTTTTCCTAGCCCCAAAGAGAATCCAAAATCCAACCCCCGGCATCCAATAGTTCATTACATGATTCAATCATTACTTCGTTCCAATTGGAGACTATCCCCAGGCATTCCCCTCCAGGTGCAGAGTAACATGTCCTTGACTCTCTGAGAAAGGAATGTTGTGACTATTCTTCTTCACTCCTTGAAATTCCCCTCCCAAATTCCCAGGCGCTGGCAGCCCAGAAACCTCAAAGAAAAATGGCTTCCAAGCTGACATATCGAGGAAGAAGTACAGGTAATCGTTGACATCAAGACTTCATTTAGTGACCTTTTGAAGTTACGACCAGAAGTAGTATTCAGCAGGTTCTGACCAGTTCTGGAAAACCGGTAGCAGAAATCTTGAGTAGTTCTGGAGAACTGGCAAATACCCTTTCCGACAGGCCCTGCCCTCATCTATTCTCTGCCTCCCAAGTGATCAGCTGATCTTTTGTTGCCTTGCACAGGAAAACAGAGCTGGAAAGCAGGTTAGTGGAGGTGGGGAGGGAATGGGGATTTTATAGTATCCTTCCCCTGCCACACCCATCAAGCCTTGCCCATCAAACTACACCATGCCCACCAAGCCATGCTCACAGAACTGGTAGTAAAAAATTTTGAATCCCACCACTGGTTAGGATGCTGAAAAGCATGACTTCTGATTGTTTTATGCATTTACAACTATTGTATCATCTCCATGGTCATGTGATCAAAACTTAGATCCTTGGCAACTGACTCATATTTATGATAGTTGCAGTGTCCTGGGGTCATATGATCACCTTTGGTGACCTGACAAGCAAAGGCAATGGGGAAGCCAGATTCACTTTACAAACGTGATATTTACTGAACTGCAGGGATTCATTTAACCACTTAACTAAAGTCATAAAATGGGGCAAAACTCACTTAGCACCTGTCTCACTTAGGAACAGAAATTTTGAGCTTAGTTGTGGTCGTAACTGGGGACTAAATGTCGACCACTTGCTCAACTATTCATGGAGGCACCAGACACCTCTGGCAAAGTTCCTTTGGATCAAGCAATCAGAAATGCACCCAAAGAGAGGCTGATGGAAACAAGGATAAGTAAAGTCTCTTTGTCTCTTAGTAGAAATTTGTAAATTTTCCAGTGAAGCCAGAACTGACTATCTGCATTGCAATGACTGAATCCACATATTCACTGCTTCAAGCAAGTGAAGGGGGTCTTTGATCCTCTCTGAGGTTGGTTGTTTCTTTCCAGACATTTCATGACCCAACTAACTAACATAATCAGTGCTAAAAAAAGGAATGGCATTACTGTTTATATACAGTGGCTTGCCCTGTGGGTATGGGTGGGACTGTTGTTTTCTTCTTGGTAGTACCTTAATTCGGCCATTGTTTACTGCTTGATTGTTGGTCTGGTATTTATTTTATTTATTTATTTTGATTTGTCAATCACTTCCAAGGTAATAGATATAAGTATAAACATGAGTAAGAATACAGGAAATAGGTACGAATAAATGGGGACATTAGGATCGGGACGGTAGGCACGATGGTGCACTTATGCACGCCCCTTATAGACCTCTTAGGAATGGGGTGAAGTCAATAGTGGATAGTTTGTGGTTAAAGGAGTGGGGGTTAGAGGATGTAACTACAGAGTCAGGTAGTGCATTCCAGGCATGTTGCTGAAGTCGTACTTTCTGCAATCTTGGTATTAATTCCTTCTTATCTGGGTGATGATTGCTGCTGGCCTGTATTTCTTTGATTGGTTCTTTCTCCATTTTTCAAATTATCCTTCTGTTCAATCTGGGTTCAATTTGCTCCTTGCAGTCATGTCCAGGGAGGTTTGCTATGGTCGTATGGACCTTAACCTTGTTGATAACACTGGCATCCATGGTCACAGGAAGATAAAGCTTTTGGGGGATGTTTCTGCAGCCTTTTGCCCTCATCCTACTTCATCCTTCTTCTTTTCCTTCCTAGACAATTCTCTGCTTTTCTTTCTCTTCGATTTGTTAATTGTGGTGCATGAAATTGCACCCTGAGTATGAGGGGTTCTTAATGCTCTCTGAGCTTGATTGTTTTCTTGATGACATTTCATAACCCAACTAGTAACTTCATCAATGTTAGTAGGGAGTGGGGTTTTCTCTCAGTTGATATTCTAGTAAAGGTTGTGTTTGGAACAAATCACCCTGGAGAAGATCTATGTTATTGCTAAGAGCCAACACTGATTTCACAGCAGCTAATCAATCAAGTAATCATGAAAGTATATTATGAAAATAAAACATGCTTCAGGTGATTTCTATAGGCCTTCAAAGATAAATCCAAAAGATAAAAATTCAAGAACCAATTTGCAAACCACCTCTCTTTTCATTAGAAAGGATCTAATCTGTTAAAATACTGAAATTTGCAAATGACACAACAGTAATTTATCTCTTTCAGGGCAACGACGAATCCGCATACAGATGGGAGGTTGTACAACTTGCCTCTTGGCGTAACCAGAACAATCTGGAACAGAACAAACTCAAAACTGTAGAAATAGTGCTAGACTTTAGAAGAAACCCTCCCATACTACCACCTTTTATAATACTAGACAGCACAACCTTCAAATTTCTTGGGTCTATGATATCACATGACCAAAAATGGACACCTAACACCAAGAACTTCATCAAAAAAGTACAACAAAGAATGTTCTTTCTGCGCCAACTCAGGAAGCTCAAACTGCCCAAGGAGCTGTTGATACAGTTCTACAGAGGAATTATTGAATCTATCATCTGCACCTCTATAACTGTCTGGTTTGGCTCTGCAACCCAACAGGACAGACACAGACTTTAGAGATAATTAGGACTGCAAAAAAAACAATTGCTACCAACCTGCCTTCCATGGAGGACCTGCATATTGCACGAGTCAAAAAGAGGACTGGGAAAATATTTACAGGCGCTCACATCCTGGACATAAACTGTTTCAACTCCTTCCTCAAAATGATGCCATAGAGCACTGCACACCAGAACAGCTAGACAAAGAGCAGTTTTTTCCCAAATGCCATCACTCTACTCAGACAATAATTTTCTCAACATTGTCCAACTATTTAACAAAGCCTTGCACTACTCTTACTATTAACTTCTTATCATTCTTTATCACTCATCCCCTCCCACTTGTGACTGTATGACTGTAACTTTGTCGCTTGTAACCTTATGATTTATATTGACTGTTTCCTAGTATGATTTGATTGCTTATTGTACGCTATGAGTATTATTAAGTGTGTACCTTTATATTCTTGACTCTTGATGAATGTATTTTTCTTTATGTATACTGAGAGCATTTGCACCAAGACAAATTCCTTGTGTGTCCAATCACACTTGGCCAATAAAAGAATTCTATCTGTCTATCTATCCTGCTCTATCGCTTTGGAACTTCAGTCGTGTTAATTTTTAAAACTGCATTAGAAGGTTTAAAAATAAAACTGTTTTCTCTCTTTCTGAGCTCTCACATTTGAAGAGAAAATAAGCTTGCTGTCAAATGTTTCTAACTCCCTTTGCATGCAAGGCTGAGATATTTTCCACATTGTAGAAAATGCCATGATTTAATTTAATGTATATATTACCGGAACAGAAACAACAACTGCCTACACCTGGTAGAATCCTTAAACATTAAAAGTGACAGTTGGTAAAATGTACATTCAAGGATAAATCACTTTATGTTGGGAATACTCCTTTATATATCTGCAGAATGGATGGTTCCTGAAATGGGGGGACTCTTGTGGAATGGTGAACATGGCAATTATTTAAGGAGAGAGGTGGAATAGGGGAACCAATATAGAAGATCCAATTATGGCTTGGGACCAGATTATCTGAGGGACCATCTCTTGCTGGTCACATCTACCTGACCCACAACAGTAGAGAGGCAAGGAATGTTGTGGGCCCCATCCCCTAATGGGGTACATAGAATAGAATGTACCTAGAACAGAATAGAATAATAACTTTATTGTCACTCTGAATGTACATTAATTGGCATACATTAAAATGAAATTTTGTTGCATACAGATCTCAAAAGGTCTCCACCTCTAATATACACTACATAACATGACAAAATAAATAAATACAAAATTATGTATATATCCACATATATTACATGACACAGAGAAACAACGCAGTCTAATTTGGATGTGTACGTGAACATGATGAAAAAAAATCTTATGAGTTTACCAGATGGATGGCATAGGGAACAAAGCTATTACAGAATCTGTTATCCTGCTAGAAATACTTTGAAACTTCCTCCCAGAGGGGACCAACAGAAACAGACATCTGGTAGGGCCCAGAAGAAGGGCCTTCTCCATGGTGGCTCCCTTCCTTTGGAACAAGGGTCTTCAAACTTAGCAAGTTTAAGACTTGTGGACTGCAACTCCCAGAATTCCTGAGCTAACATGACTGGAAGAGGATTTCTGGGAGTTGAAGTTCACAAATCTTAAAGTTGCCAAGTTGGAAGACCTCTGCTCTGGAACATCATCCCTCTGAAAATTAGACTGGCCCCCACTTTGACACTCTTTTGGAAGGCCCTTTTACCAATGGACCAAGGGAACCCAGAGTGTAAGGGAGCCCATGGTGGCTTATTTAATCATGTGCTGTCACCGAGGGTGGGTATGTGGGTGTCATTTTTTTCCTTTATTGTGGGGTTTTTTGTTCTTGTTGTAAGCCACCTAAAGTCACTGTGAGTGAGAAGGCGGCTATATAAAATTCCTAAATAAATAAATAAATTGGTCATTTTCACCAAACATTTGCACCTGTCCTATTCTAAATCCCCTCCCATCTGGCCACACAACTCACAGTGAAACATACAAGCAGGTCAACTTCTGCCTTCCAAATGGCACATCTTTGCAACCTACACCGATGCAATACAAAGAACTCTTATGGCTGCCTCTGATAAAGAGACTGGAAAGAGCTCCAGAGACTGTGCTCTGCAGGCGTTCTGTGTCTTTGAGTTAACAGATAACAGATAATTAGAGTTGGAAGGGACCTTGTAGGTCATCTAGTCCAACCCCCCCAAGCGGGACACTACACATTTCTGAAAAATGACAGTCCAATCTCTTCTTGAAAGTCTCAAGTGATGGCGCTCCCAAAACTTCCGAGGGCAAAAGCTGTTCCATTGGTTGATTGTTCTCACTGTCAGAAAGTTTCTCCTTATTTCCAGGTTGAATCTCTCCTTGTTCAGTTTCCATCCATTATTCCTTGTCTGGCCTACAGGCACTTCAGAGAATAGCTTGACCCCTTCCTCTCTCTGTGGCAGGCCCTCAGATATTGGAAGATTGCTATCATGTCTCCCCTGGTTTTTCTGAAAGGGGCACAGAAGAGATGGTAGATCTCACCTCTTGAACTAATTGCTCAGCATCTTCAGATGGCATATGTTGAAAAGTATCCATAGCAACAGAATCAATCACATCCAGGCTTGATTCTGTCAAACCATAACACAGAGTCAGAATGGATATGGATCTTTCCAAAGGAGAAAAGAATTGATCTCAATGGACCTTTGAAGGTTTTGCAGGCTGATCTATCAGGACTGTATGAAGGAGATGTCAGCAAGTCATAGTGTGGCCAAAGCATTATGCTGCCTGTCCGGTTGCAATCTTTTTCTAGCTATTTTACAAGAGAAATAGAAAAGAGTAACCCTTAACAGAGAGATTCAAAAATCACTTGATCTTTGAGATATTGGAATATCTAAATCTGAGAGAAAGATGTAGAAAAGGACCCAAGGGAGGAGGATGGGAGGCAAGTTAAAAAGAAAAGAGTGAAACTTCCAAGAGAATGAGAGATGATGGATAGGATTTTTCTTTTTTAAAAAAGCAAGGCCGGCTGTATATAAAATTAGAATAGATTTAAAAATTAGAAATAGGGGGAATATTGTCACACATATTTTTATATAGCACATTTCAAGTGAACGTTAGAGGTTAAGACCAGATTTTTAAAAAGGATGCTATCAGGTATGTTCAAAAATAATCCTATTACTATGAGAAGGATGCAGCAAATATTGAATAATTGTAAAATGAAGGATTATGTGCTGATACAGATATGTATAATAGCATAAGATCACGTAAGCTTGATTAATGTAGTAATTTTCATTTATATTAATATTACTTTTGTATCAAAATGAATGACACTCAGATGCCACACTGTCCATGAAATGATATTGATGTATGTTTGAAAAAATACTTTACCCAAAAAAAAGCAAAGAAAAGAAAGAAAGATTCTCTTTCCTGGGACAGTTATTTAAGTAGTAAGATAATGTTTCCCCCTTACAGATGATCCTGAACTTACAACTATTTGTTTAGTGACCATTCAAAGTTACAACGGCACTGAGAACGTGACTTATGACCAGTTTTCACACAGATATTTAACAGATAATCAGAGTTGGAAGGGATCTTGTAGGTCATCTAGTCCAACTCCTGACCAAGCAGGAGATCCTACACCATTTCTGACAAATGGCAGTCCAATCTCTTCTTGAAAGTCTCAAGTGATGGCGCTCCCACAACTCCCGAGGGCAAGCTGTTCCATTGATTGATTATTCTCACTGTCAGAAAGTTTTTCCTTATTTCCAGGTTGAATCTCTCCATGTTCAGTTTCCATCCATTATTCCTTGTCTGGCCTTCAGGTGCCTTAGAAAATAGCTTGACCCCTTCCTCCTTGTGGCAGCCCCTTAAATATTGGAAGACTGCTATCATGTCTCCCCTGGTCCTTCTCTTCACTAGACTAGCCAAGCCCAGTTCCTGTAACCTGTAACACAACCAGTGCAGCATTCCTATGAACAAAATTCAGATTCTTGCCAAGTAGTTCATACTTATGACCGTTGCAGCATCCTAGGGTCATGGGATCACCTTTTGCTGCCTTCCAACAAGCAAAGTCAAAGGGAAAGCCAGATTCACTTAACATCCAGGTTACTAACTTTACAACTGTGGGAATTCACTTAACAAGGATGGCAAGCAGGTATAGTTTGGGGGGGGGATTGTGTCCTAATTCAGGAATTCTCTTTGCCTATTTATATCCATAGGGAGTGACCATAGGCCAGTGGGAAAGGTTTTTCTCTGCAAGCAGAAGACCCCAAACAAGAAAAGTCATAAAATGAGACAAAACTCACTTCACAACTGTCTTGCTTAGCAGTGGAAATGTTGGGTTTGGTTGTGGTCATAAGTTGAGGACTATCTGTAGTTGGTTTGCTTGGCCAATGTGATGAAAAGTCTTAATTTCTCATTATACAGGAATGGGGTCTCTCTCTGTGTGTCTGTCCCAAAGGTAGTTTTTCAACAGGCAACTGGACTTTCTTTATTCTTTGAAGACATTTTGCTTCTCATCCAAGAAGCTTCTTCTGCTCTGACTGAAGTCACTATCTAGTCAGAGCAGAAGATGCTTCTTGGATGAGAAGCAAAACTTCTTCAAAGAATAACAGAGAAGCCTGTTGAAAGACCATCTTTGGGAGAACCATGACCTGAATGACTGAGAATCTCTCCCTATGTGTAGGAAATCATTCTAAAAGCACTAAATGTGTGAATGCCCCTTAAGCAGAACAAACATTGTGGTTTTTTTTTTAAATTAAGAGCTCCAAACCATGGTATAATAACAAACATTCCCTGTTAACAATAGTCATTCATTTCCCTCTTCAGTCTGAATTATACATATAATTGTATAATTATAATTATATTATTATAGTCTGAATTATACATACCCAATTTCAGTTCGATTTTTAGGCAGGAGTTATTTCTGTGTTGAGATGCACATAGCATGAAAAAAAATCAAAAGCGGAAAAATATGAAGAAAGACACAGAGATAAGTTTATTTTTCCTTTTTAAAAAATGAAGATAGATAAAAGTGAAAAAACCTTGAAGAAAAGAAAAAAGAAAGAGGTAAATATCAGGAAGAAGAGAGGATTCTTTTAGGAGATATGTGTGTATGACTCATGTTTAGTAGAAATGTTATATCTCAATGGGATCTGCAGATTTCTTTCCCCTTTCATCTCTAGCAAGAAGTAGAGAAAAGCAAATTAAAGCCTTAAATAGGAAAAAAAAATCAATAAAAGTCAGGGTGGACTGGAAGAGAAAACTATGGTGAGATAGAATTCTCTAAATACTTAGGTGATGACTTCCAAAATGAGCAAAGGCAACATTAAATATTATATAAAATAACATATCTTAGCTGTTGGGGAAAAAAGGAGAAGTTTTATGTCCTCCATAAATCAAAACTTCACAAAATAAATTCTTTTCTATGTTCCTGGACACAGAAAGTTGGTTAGGTGAGGGACAGAGCTGTGTTTTCAAAGAAAAGATAGGACATCAGAAATAGAATAGTGATTTCAACAGCACTTAGATGTCTATATCACTTCATGGTGCTTTACAGCACACTCTAAGCAATTTACAAGTTTGCATCTTGCCCCCAACAATCTGAGTTCTCATTTTACTGACCTTGGAAAGCTGGAAGGCTGAGTCAACCTTGAGCCGGTCAGGAACAAACTGCTGGCAGTGGGCAGAGTTAGCCTGCAATACTGCATACTAACCACTGTGCCACCTCGGCTCTCTTCGCACTGTTGAGGTTCCAGTCTTCCTTTCAATGACACTTTGTCCACTGGAGTTAGGCAACTAATAATTTCAAATAAATAAACCAATCTTTTGCCCAGGTGCCGCAGAGAATCATGTGCAAAAGCAGGGAGCATGAGGCTTACAACAAGTACAGGTAGATGGGTGGATTGTGTCCTAGATCAGGAATTCTGGCCCTTTGCCTCTTTATGGCCATAGGGAGTGACCTTGGGTCAGTGAGCAAGCAGAAAGTCTTTGCAAGCAGAAGAGCCCAAGCCTGAAGCACTCTGCTATCTTTTGTCATAAAGATGAGCTAGCAAAGATATGGACATTATTTGGGGGGGGCAGAGTTAAGGCCAGACCAAGTGAAGAATATCATGTTTGACCAGAGGAGAGCTACTCTTCATGGATAGGATTTTAAAAGGAAATAAATAAGTAAATAGATGCAAGGTCTGGGATTTTACATGTTCCCCCCCTAGGGATTTTAATGGGGATTTTTTCAATTTGTTTGGTGTGTGGTGCCCAAGTCTGAAGCTGACAAAGGTACTTCAACTCTTTGATGTAGAAGAAGGAAAGGCAGACCCTGGGGGGGGGGGGGAGTCANGGGGGGGGGGGTGGAGTCAAGAGAGGAATCAGCCCAGAATTGTTGCATTCTCACAAGCAGTCCAAGTCCAATCCCTCTCAGATTTCATTAACTCTTATCTAGCATCAATTTCGTGCTATTTGTTGACTAGATTCTTGAGTGGTGTGGTTGCCTAGAGGTGGAGCTTTCACCTGAAGCTGTGAGTTCGATCCTAGGCAGAGGCAGATATTTCTCTCTCTGGGCACACTGAGAATGTATCTGCTGAATATAATTCCTCATTGGTGACAGGAAAGGCATCCAGCCAGAAAACACTATGCTAGCTCTATTCAGTTGCCCAGACTCCACCCCATGAAGGATTATGGGGTTGTTACAAGAGGATGATTAGTTGACTAGATTCTTGTGAGTAGGCATGAGCAATAAATCACCTCAGCTAGAACTTAATGTGTGGTCCTGATTCTTCATGCCTGACACAAAGTGACTTGGAGAGACACCTCTTGAATTCACTAAGCTATAAAAGAAAAGAGGATTTCTCTTCTTCCTTACAACACGGTTTTTACTCCAAAAAATTTACCAGGGAGCATAGTTTTTCAAGTAGATCTAGCATGTGAAGCAGGACTCTGAGGCACTAATGACTGTGAAGACCAAAAGAAGTTGCTGAGCTCCATCACCCAGCCCTGAACACCCGAACAGCAGACTGGCTGGTCAGGACACAGTAAGATCCTGTGGATAATGAGACCTTAATTACAATCCAATTGTTTCGCATCGTGGTTCAGGGTCAGGGTAGGTTCAGTGCACATGGCAAATTTAGAGAACTGTGACTGGATGGATGATGTCAACTCCAAGCAGCCCAGAAAAAGGAAACAGGAACTGGCAAAGCTTGAACTGGAGTTTAACTCAGCAGCCATATGTTGCTGGAACATCCAGTATAACCAGGGATGGGATTCTATCAGTTCACACCCATTTGCTAGAACCGGTTGTTAACATTCTAAACAGTTTGGAGAACCGGTTGTTAGAAGAAATTACTGGCCTAATCCTGTAAGGAAGGCAGGAAGGAAACATTCTGGTGTTGCTTACACAAACTGCCTCTCCATTAACCCTTATTTACGTTCTTGGCAGGACTAATCTTCCTGTCTCAGGAGCGTCTCTGGAGTTTTTTCCCCCTCTTTTGCTGATACTTTGCTTGTGTGGAGTGACCATTCAAAGTTACAATGGCACTGAAAAAAGTGACTTATGACCCTTTTTCACACTTACGACTGTTGCAGCATCCCCACTGTCATGAAAAGCCAGGTGAGGAGATGCATGCCTCGATGTGAGTGATATTGAGTTGGCCACACCCAGCCAATAATATGACCACCAAGCCATGACCATCCAGTCACATGACCACCTAAGCCATACCCACCACCTAAGCTACACGCACAGAACCAGTTGTTAAAATAATTGAATCCCACCCCTGAGTATAGCACATCTTTAGCAAATAGCAGGGAAGAAGCTATCCCTAGGCCTGTTCCAATTAGCATCTTCTGATTGCTCTACCAGTTGGCAAGTCTGGAGCATCACTGTGCTGTCAGAGAAAGTTGAGTGGTTTTCCTGTATCTTAAAAAAAAAAAACCCAAAAAAGAGAGAAAGAAAAGGAACAGAGCATAACATCTCTTTAAATCAAGGTCTCTCTCTCTCTCTCTTTGTTGGCAGATAGCCTTGGCAAGCTTTATTTCATCTTTCAAAATGTCTCACAGACAGTCACAGGTCTTTGCAAAGCTTTGCAAAGTGAATAAATCTTGGTCAGTTACAAGAACAGAATACAGAACAACAGAATTGGAAGGGACTTTGGAGGTCTTCTAGTCTAACACTCTTGCTTGAGCAGGAGACCCCAAACCAAACTGGACAATGGCTTCTTAAACACCTCCAGTGATGGGAGTACCCACAACTTCTAGAAGCAAGTTGTTGCACTGGTTAATTGTTGTCACCATCAGGAAATTCTTCCTTAGTTCTGCTTTGATCTTTCCTTGATAACTTTCCATTACTTCTTGTCCTAACCTGAGGTGCTTTAGAGAATGTAAATTAAACATTTCTAATTCAGGCGATAATGATGTGACTCTGAATGCTTTGTTTATTTTTTGTAACAGTATTGACAGAGCCTCATCTTGTTTGTGTTGGGTCTGATCACTCTGCTCCTTGTGCTTGAAGGTGTGCAGAGGAGGAAGTTCTTTAATCTCCCAAATATCTCCCGTTTTGACACAAGTCCTCATTAGAGAATTATTGAGCATTTCAATAATATCTCCTTATATCCTGGCAGCTTCTCAGTTATGTTGGCTGTAATATGTTTTGATGGTGGTTCTTGATTTTTTTTGAAAAAACTCACACGAGGGGAAGAGATTGGTGAGTGGAGAGATGCAGGATTAAATCCAGGACCATCCAGGAAAGTTCCAGTCACTATTTTTCAATCTAATTTATATTTTATTTAAGAAGCAAGCTGTCAAATATAAAAAGGACATCACAGGTCCATCCAGCCCAATCTGTAAAATGTGTCACTTTTTTATTTCCTAGGACACCTTATTTTGTGATAGATGGGTGGTCTTTTCTTATTTGTCTATGTCTAGTTTGATGAAAAGAAGGACCAGGGATGACATGATAGCAATGTTCCAATATCTCAGGGGCTGCCACAAAGGAGTCAAGCTATTTTCCAAAGCACCTGAGAGCAGGACAAGCAGCAATAGATGGAAACTAATCAAGGAGAGAAGCAACCGAGAACGAAGGAGAAATTTCCTGACAGAACAATTAATCAGTGGAACAACTTGCCTCCAGAACTTGTGAATGCTCCAACACTGGAAGTTTTTAAGGCCCTGTCACACTGCCCAATGGATGCAAAACGTTAGTAAAAAGGACACAATGGACGAGAAAAATGTTCCATCCGTTGTTATCCGCTCTCAAAAGGGGTAAAAATTTGCATAACCAGAGCGGATAACACGGAAAGGAATGGACGCGGGGGGACGCAGAGCAGATGGAAAGCGGATGCGGAATGGAAGACCAGCGGATGGAAGCGGATGAGAGCGGATGGCACATCCACAAGGCTTCCGGAGTACCTCAGCAAAGCAGACTTGGAACGGATGAAGCGGATGCAGAGCGGACGCGGAACGGGAAGCGGATGCACAGCGGATGCACAGCGGATGAAGCGGATGCACAGCGGAAGCCTAATGGATGCCGAGCATTAATTGCGCATGCGGGGGGATGCATTGCGTAAGCCCACGGATACAAAGGGAAGCAGCTCGGAAGCAGGTCACCATTCGGAGGAAAGACCTGCTGCGGACGCATTGACTGCCTTGCCTGCCCTGCCTGCATGCCTGCCTGCAAGCCTTGCTGCAAGCCTTGCTGCCAGCCTTCCTGCCAGCCTGCCTCCCAGCCTGCCTCCCAGCCTCCTGGCCAGCCTCCCTGCCAGCCTTGCTGTCTGCCTGCCTGCCAGCCTTGCTGCCAGCCTGCCTCCCAGCCTCCTGGCCAGCCTCCCTGCATGCCTTGGTGCCTAGCTGCCTGCCAGCTGAGCCTGCCCGCCTGCCAGCCTTCCTGCCAGCCTTGGTGCCACCTTCCAGCCAGCCTTGGTGCCTGCCAGCCTCCCTGCCAGCCAGCAACCCCACACCCATGGGAAGAAGAGAAAGCCTCAGCAACCTGCCGCCATCCCTGGCAAGAGGGACAGGGCCACCCTCCCGCCCCCTGTCCCTGACTCTGCTTCTGCTGGGGCTTCTGCTGCTTCTGCTTCTGGAGGAGCTGCTGCTGCTGCTTCTGGCGGTGGTGCTTCTGCTCGTGCTTACTCTGCTGAGGCTGCTCTGCGCGTGGTGCTTCTGCTGGTGCTTACTCTGTTGAGGCTGCTCCTGGCGTGGTGCTTCGCTGGTGCTTACTCTGCTGAAGCTGCTCCTTGTCTGCTGGTCCTGCTCGTCCTGCTCGTACTCCTGGACTTGCTCGTCCTGCTTGTCCTGCTCGTGCAACTGGTCTTGCTGGTGCTGCTGGTGCTTACTCTGCTGCTGCTGATCCTGGTCCTGCTGGTCCTGCTGCTGCTGCTGATGATGATGATTATGATCCTGCTGGTGATGGATGATGATGATGATGATGATGATCCTGCTGCTGCTGGTGGTGGTGTGGGAGCAGCCCCTACTACCTGGAGCCCCTCTGATGAGGGCCCATCTGGTCTGCCAAAGGGAGGAAGAGGCATATGCGGGATGGAGAGGAGGCAATATTCCATTGAGGAGGAACACGAGGATGAGGTGCTGGAGTGGCTGAGAGAGAATGACTATCTGTGGCGGAAGGGACACCGTTTCTACAGGGACACCAAGCAGAAGCATGCTGCTTGGAGAGAGAAGGCGGAGAGTCTGGGCTACACTTCGGAGGTGCTCCTCGGCTGGTGGAAGCACATGCATACCTGGTATGGGAAGCTGCACCTGAAGAAATCTGGCCAGTCCACGGTTAAGCTGACGGACAGAGAGACCTACGTCATTGGCCAGGTGCAGCTTCCTGGAGGGTGAGGTCCGCCACCAAGGAGCACCAGCAGCCCCTCTCACTACCCTCTCTCTCTGGCAGCCTGCTGAGAGCCAGTCCTCTTCCGGCCGAGAGTCAGTTCCTGGCTCCAGGCAGGTTTCTGTGGAGCGTGCCACGGCGGAGAACCCGCGGACAGGTGTTTTAACCATGGTGGAGCGCATGTAGGACTCCCTGGTGCAGTGGGAGAAAGGAGACGGTTCCACGACAGCTCTACCCGCATCCGCCCCAGCTCGACCTCCACAGAAAGGCACAGAGGCAGACCGGAGGGCAGAGCCACACTGTCTACTGGAGATCAGGGACACCATCCGGAGCAGCATAGATCTCGCTCAGCTGGTCCACACCGACTCCTCATCCTCCAACTGCAAGCCCTTCCTCACCTATGTGAACCAGACCCTCACGGACATGGCAGAACCTCAGTAACAGGTGGCGAAGGACCGGATCACCGAGCTACTTCACAACCCAACAGGCCCAGCTGAACCTGCTCCCACCCAGTCCAGGTCTGCTCATCCACCCCAGGTGATGTCCTCCCATTCCAGGCTTTCCACAGCCCCTCACCTACTAGGGCTACGGCTACCAGGAGGTCCAGCAGCACAGGCAGCAGCCCTTCCCAGTCCGGCACAAAGAGTCATCGGATGACACCTTGCCACCGGTTCCACTGATGCCACTGATGCCACCCACGACACTGATTCCACCGACACCACCAATGCCACCCACGACACTGATGCCACCAACACCAATATGCCACCACGACACTGATGCCACCCACACCAGTCCTCACCCAGCTGCAGACCAGCAGCCCCACTACACTGCTCCTTCCTCCACCCACAGCCAAGCCGGCCTCAATACATCTGTCATTGGTACTGGGGCTGACACCCCATGGCATGGAGGAAGGAGCACTCAACATCACAGAGCTGAGCCAGCTGTCCGAGAGCTTCCTCAACACCTGTCACTGTTCTCCTCTCGGGGCCAGGCACCCCAGTGCGGCTTCAGACCAACACTCTAGCACCACCACTTCCACAGCACCTGGACCCTTCACCCCTGAGACTGGGCACACCTCCGAATGACCAAGAAGAGTGCCAGAGACTGGGTGGCTGGCTACCTGTGGACTTTATTTGGACACTTGACTTGGGTCATTTTTCTTTTACAGCTTGTTGTTAATAAAGTCTATCTTTGATTCACACACTTGGTTCAGTTCTTTTAGTAAATAAAGTCTTGGTGGAAACTTTTAGAAATGGTTTAAGCCTTTGCATGCTTGTGGATGGGTAAGGATAGCAGTGGGGTGGCAGGGATACCTTTGGAATGGTAATAGCTGTGGGATGGGCAGGGATACCAGTCAGATGGGCAGGGATACCTTTGGGATGGGTTTAGGATATCTGTGGGATGGGTTAAGATAGCAGTGGAATGGGCAGGGATACCTGTGGAATGAGCAGGGATACCTTTGGGATGACCAGGGATACCTTTGGGGGTAATAGCTGTGGGATAGATAACCTCCAGTGCAAGCATAGTGGGACTGTATGGTCCACCCTCCAGGTGCCACACCTATGGCCTGTATTATCAATAATAATGTAATAATCATCCACACATGTCAACATAAACACACTCTTTCTTAAATGCCCTGTTCATTGTAGGCCCACCCAACATACATGATCCAATCTCATCCGTGTGATGAGACAGGCTGAAGGAAGCATCCATTAAGCATCTATCATCCTGTCTTGCCACTCACCACTCCAGCTGGGGAGTTGCGCCAGTGTTTCAGGAGGTTGCGCTGCTTCTTCCTTCCGTGAGGCTCTGTTGGGCCTTGCACATCCTCAGTGTCTATTAGGTTTTGCCCTTGCCTCCATTCCCCAGGCTCCATGTTCCCAGTGCCTTGCTGGAGGTCCACGAGCCTGTTCTGCAAGACTGGGTAGCGGGTGCACATGAGATTGTGCAGGATGCAGCAAGCTTCCACGATCCTCCTCACGGTCTCTGGGTGAAGCTGCATGGTGGTGAGAAGTACCTGGAACCTGTTGGCCAGGATGCCAAAGGCGTTCTCCACCACCCGCTTGCCCTGGACAGCCTGTAGTTGAAGATCCTCTCTTCATGGGTGAGGAGTCTGTAGGTGTAGGGCTTTATGATGTAGGTTCTGAGGGAGAAGGCGTCATCTCCCACGATGAAGTAGGGCACATCTTGCGTGTCGTGTGGGCAGTGGGTCTGGATCTGGGAAGCCCACGATGAGGTTGCATTCCAGCCCTCCTTGAGGTGACTGGAGTTGTATACCTGGGCATCTGAAGCTGACCCGTTGCCTGAAGCTGATGTACATGAATTTGTAGTCAGCATCGACCATGGCAAAGAGGATGATGCTGAAGAAGCCCTTGTAGTTGAAATAAGTGGACCCCAACTTGCCTGGAGCTTTGCAGGCCACGTGCTTGCCATCTATGGCTCCAACGGTGTGTGGGAAGTTCCATCTCTGATACCACTGCTCTGCAACTTTCTTCCATCCTTCTTCAGTGGGGGGCACTGAGGAGCTCCTCCAGGTATTCTTCGATGATGGCCTGCACCACTTCTCTGACCACAATGCTGATGGTGTTGTGTGGCACCTCCAGCCGTACTGCATGCTCCTGTAGGTGATCCCTGAGGCCAGGTGCGCAGAGTGAGTGCCACCTTGAGCCCAGGGTCCAGGCTGGGCCGGATGTTGGTGCTCTGCTTGTCAACCTGGTGTCAGCCGCTCACAACTTCGTCAAACATGGCTGGAGCATCCTCATGAAGTTCTGGAATGCACGAGCGTCTTCGTTCCTGAGCTCCACCATCAGCTTGTTGTACAGTCCGTACTCTGCTCTTTCCCGATCCATCTTCGGACCCAGATGCTTCTTGGCGCCTCCTTTTCTTCCGTAGTAGAGTTCACAGAGCCTGTAGATGGCTTCGCACTGTTGCAGGAGGGGTGGCTACCAAAAGGAGTTTGTTACGATCCATGGTGGACATGACTGGATGCTGTGAAGAGGAAGAGGAAGATGAAGGCTGCAGAGGTCTGCACACCAGGGCTGCTGTTCTGAAAGTGAGATGCAGATTGATTGCTCCCCTTTTTATAGGCAGTATAGCTTTTCCCCTATGTGTTCCTTTGCATCCTCTAGGCACCTCTTGACATCCTTAATATCCGAGATAGTCCCCTCTGCGAACATTTTTTTCCGTTTTAAATGCTTTCTTGCGAGCTGCATCTGCTTTCATCCTTTCTCCATCCATTCTGCATCCGTTCTGCATCCGTTCTGCATCCGTTCTGCATCCGTTCCGCATCCGTTTCCGCTTCCTCCCTTGCGTCCGTTTACTGCTGAGCGGATGTGAGTTGCACGGATGCGTGCGGATGCCTAGTGGATATTAGCGGATGCGTAACGGATGCAGAACGGATGCCTAGCGGATGCCTAGCGGATGCAGAATGGAACGCATTGGATACACTTTTCTGCTCAAAAGTTTGAGCAGCTCAAACCCTCTGAGCGGATGAAACGTCAATAGACGGAGTTGGACGGATAGAGAGAAAAACGGAGGCAGTGAGTACAGAACGGAAGCATCACGTTAACCAACGGATGGTAAGTGTTTTTCTCCATTTTACGTCCTCTTTCCATCCGTTGGTTCAGTGTGACAGGGGCTTTAAAGAAGAGATTGGACTCTTTCAACTCTGTTATTCTGTTATCTAAATATGTGTTTGTGGGCATATTTGATAGCTTTCAATATATGTCAAATGGAATATGATTTACTGTCTTTTCAGCCCTGAGTGCTAGATCTGTTTAGATAATCCAGACAGGTGGGACAATATCAGACAGATATTTGAAAACATTTCTTGCTCAGTGTGGTTGAGGGTCAGCAGCCTGGGTCACCTCTCCCCAAGTGATCAACCTGGTATGGTCCTGGCCCAGCCGACAAACAATTGCAATGATTCCCTTAATAACTGTGGCAAGAAAGATCATAAAACGGGACAAAACTCACTTAACAACAGTCTTCCTTAGCAACAGAAATTTCAGGCTCCATTGTGTGGTTGTAAGTTGAGGACTACTTGTAAATGATGACTGATTGACTGACTGAATGAATGAATTGAACTGGCATTTGTAGGAATTTTCTTTGGGAGAGAAAAATCAGTCCAACTTATTAGGACTGAGATCAGAGATAGAACCGTTGCACAAATTGGAATTTTCTTCCAAGTAAACCTGCCCAATAGCCAAACATAGGAAAGTTTACTGCTGGCCAGGGTCTCAGAGACTGGTGTAATTTGCTTCAGTGGAGGCCATCTGCTGGAAGAGGCCATACCAATTTCCTTGTGTGTCCCCAGCCGTATCTGCAGGTGGTAGCCGCCGCTGGGTTTAGATGAATGAGAGGCTCTGTGAGTTCCTGAACATATGATCATCCATTCCTGTGGCACAACAAGGGGGCATTTTCCCCTCTTCTTAGATTTGATATCCACATGCATCTGCCTTTCACTGGTGCCGGGAGGTGCTTGCTGTAATTATTCTCTATCATTTGAGCAGGCAGCCTTCAGATTTCCAGAGCTTATAAATAGCACACTTAAAAACCTCCTCCCACTGCAGGATTTTGGGGATAGCGTGTTTCAAAACTTCGACAAATGATTACATTATGAATACACACACACATACACAGTTGCTCTTTTTTTAAAAAGGCCTGCTCTGGACCGATGATTGTAATCCCTGCATTGGCTAAACAGAAAAAAAAAAGGTTTTATTCTGTTTCCTCAAACATTGTTCCAATAGTTCCATTTGGGTGTTCTATGTTTCACAGGTGAAACATTCATCCAGTGGGTTTCTTTTTATGTTTGTCAAACAGAATAACAAGAGTTGTTTTATTATTTTGAAGAGAGAAGAAGAATGTAATGACCCCGGGCATGGCACAAGGCAAC
Organism: Laticauda laticaudata; assembly: GCA_004320025.1. Lineage (NCBI taxonomy): Eukaryota > Metazoa > Chordata > Lepidosauria > Squamata > Elapidae > Laticauda > Laticauda laticaudata. The sequence goes on from BHFT01022163.1 coordinate 26,274, forward strand.
ACAGTCAGATAATCAATAAGATTCCCTTTATTATCTCCAACTTTTCCCCCAATGTCCAGGTTACTTTCTGGCTGGAGAAAAACTCTCCCAGGAACAGCCTTCCCAACAACAACTGCAGAAAATTAAGTCCAAAACATGGTCAACACAAACTGAAACTTAAAGTCCAAACAAGCCAAACAGAAGTAATTCATATGGCAGGCCAGGAGCAAGAATTTTTCAGACTTGAAGGCATGGCAAAACTCACACAGTTGGGAAGATGCCAGGAACACAGTTAAGCCATGACAACACAGGTTAAAGTCACGTATGCACCCAGCAGCTGCCGCAGTCAGCATTCAGTTGTTATAAATTTTCATCCCAGGTGTGGCTAATGATGGGAATCAGTGCCCTTTCCTCCCCCATAAGCCATGCAAATTATGTTGCTCTTTTCTCCATTTCTCCCTGCATGATCTAGGATGAAGAGGGGGTGAGCTTCCTTCATTCAGTGGTTCTTCCTCTGAACTCCCTCTCCCTTGTTCTATCTCTCTCCTGGTTTGCCCAGACTGACTTTGCCCTTCCCCAGCCTCCTCCACAGACAATGGAGCTGCACTCCCACTCCCTGTCAGCTGTCCAGCTTCTTCCTCAGATTCAGACTCTGACAGGGCATGACAAGGGGATACAATCAAGATCACATGCTGATACCACTTTATTATCCCAGTTTTGTTCACCACAATATGAAAAAAGATGTCAACACTCTAGAAAGAGTGCAAAGAAGAGCAACAAATATGATTAGGGGAGTGGAGGCGAAGACATATGAAGACTGGTTGCAGGAATTTGGTATGTCTAGTTTTATGAAAAGGACCAGGGGGTGACATAATAACAGTATTCCAATTTTTGAGGGACTGCCACAAAGAAGAGGGAGTCAAGTTATTCTCCAAATCATTTGAGGGGTGAACAAGAAGCAATAGATAGAAATTAATCAAGGAGAGAAACAACCTAAAACTAAGGAGAAATTTCCTGACAGAACAATTAATCAGTGGAACGGCTTGCTTTCAGAAGTTGTGGGTGCCCCATTACTGGAAGTTTTTAAGAAGACATTGGATAACAATTTGTCTGAAAAGTTATAGGGTTCCTATGGAACCTGAGCAGGGGTTAGGACTAGAACACCTCCAAGATCCATTCCAGTTCTGTTATTATCAGAGGTAGTATTCACCAGGTTCTGACCGGTTCTGGAGAACCGGTTGCAGAAAGTTTGAATAGTTTGGAGACCAAGCAAATCCTACCTCTGACTGGCCCCTCCCCCATCTATTCTCTGCCTCCCAAGTCCCAGCTGATTGGCTGGGTCTTCTTTGGTTGCCCTNGGTTGCCCTGCACAGGAGAACGGAGCTGGAAAGCAGGTTAGTAGGGTGGGGAGGGAATGGGGATTTTGCTGTATCCTTCCCCTGCCAAACCCACCAAGCAACACCATGCCCATCAAGCCTTGCCCACAGAACTGATAGTAAAAAATTTTGAGTCCCACCAGTGGTTATTATATTATTCTATTAAGAAGATGACAAGGAGGGAACAGAATCAGAATTTTATGCAGAGTTAGGGGAAGAAAAAACTATTTCTTCTTTTACCATTCAGGAGAAAGAAATACATCCTGTAGCCCTTTCTCTGTGTAAATCACAACCTCCCACTTGTCTGGAACAAATGATCTTTGTTTCTTTGACAACTACCTTGTTTGAAATAAAGATAAGGAGAAGCAATGAGCCATCCTGTTAGGTGAGCAGGTCTTGCACCTGAGCTGGCTAAGTCCCTGCAGTGGGTTGAATGAGTCATTCGATTGAACCCTGTTTTGCATGTGCTGCCATTTCTACCACATGGGACCTGCCTGAAACGGCTCTGGTTAAAAAAAGCACAAGTCCATGTGACAGTGTGCCAAGTACTGTGGAGATGCAATTAGAGACTGTGGATTTGTTGAGTAAAGGGCAGGATGCTAATGATTAGCCTTCTGCCTACTTTGGGGGTTTGAATTGTGAGAACCAAATTGCACTGAGTCATCCCTCTAAAAAAATTTCCTCCAAAACTGGATATATTTTCACCACTTCATGTATGGTCTCAAAGCTTTGAGGGAGGATGTCAAGCTAAAGGAAAGAGTTTCCTCTGTCCAGTCATGTCTGACTCTATGGGGCAATGCTCATCTCCATTTCTTAGCTGAGGGACCTGGGTTGTCCTGTGGTCAGCTGGTCACACACTGAGGTCAGGTGGTCAGGTGGTCAGCATGATTACAAACGAGGTGCACAGTATGCTGTTACCTTCCCACTGAAGTGGTACCTATTTATCTACTCACATTTGCATGCTCTTGAACTGCTAGATGGACAGGAGCTGGGGCAAGTAATGGGAGCTCAGCTTTTTAGTGTGACATCCATATCTCAAATCCAGGCTGTCAACTTTCCGACTGACAAGCTCAGTGTCTTCAACCACTGAGTCATCATGTCCCCATGAGGGAAGAGGGAATAGTATAAAATAAACTTGATAAATATTTTAAAGGGGAGAAAGGTGGGTAAAATTTTCAAGGAATAGATTGCAAAATTCATTAAAAAGTGACCACTCCTTTCTAGTTCTCAGCATTGAAAACATTTTTCTGCAAACCTAGCTTCCAACAGTTAGCTTCCCCAACCAGGTACCCTCAGATATATTTGAGAAGGTAATTTTCTATGTTCCAAGGGTTAATGGGCTATACCAAGAGTTAGGTTCAAGGGTTATAGACTCCATGAATCTCTATCTACTTTTCATGGGCTTATAAATATTAAGAACTTAGAAGGTTGAAGTTGAGAAGGGTGAAAGAGAGATGAATCAGTGATAGAGATGAAATTTGTATGGGGCAACTATCTGAACAAAGGTTTGGCCACTATACTTTAGCATGTCTTAAACCCATAACTACAATGCAAACAAAGCAACATATTTATCATAGCATCATAGAATCCCTGCATTGGAAGGAAGTTTGGAAGTCTTCTAGTCTATTCTTCTGTACAGGGCAGGAATCCTCAGATCATTCCAAACAAATGGCTCTCCAACCTTTTTTTGAAAATTTCTAAGGACAGAGCTCCAACAACTTGGGAGGCAGGCTATTTCACTGCTTCTCATGGTCAGGAAATTCTTCCCAATTTCAAGTTTATATTTTTCTTTGTAACATTTTCACCCCTTAGTGTCTATGGAGATTTTCAGTCATCCAGGTCATGGTTGTCCCAAAGATGCTTTTTCAAGAGGCAACTGGACTTTCTTAGTTTTTCTTTTGAGGATGTTTCTTTTGAAGAAGCTTCTTCAGAGAAGAAAAGGAGGAGGATTGAAGAAGCTTCTTGGCTGAGAAACAAAATGTCTTCAAAGAAAAACCAGAAAGTCCAGTCGCCTCTTGTAAAAGCACATTTGGGATTTCCACCTATTACTTATTTTCCTATTCCTGACCACTACAGCATTTTCCTAAAGCTGTCACACTGAACCAACGGATGGAAAGAGGATGTAAAATGGAGAAAAACACTTGCCATCCATTGGTTAATGCGATACTTCCGTTCTGTACTCACTGCCTCCGTTTTACTTCCTCTCTATCCGTCCAGCATCCGTCTATTGATGTTTCATCTGCTCAGAGGGTTTGGAGCTGCTCAAAACTTTTGAGCGGAAAATGTATCCAATGCGTCCGTTCTGCATCCGCTAGGCATACAGGGGACATCCATCCGTTGCATTCCGTTACGCATCCGCTAGTATCCGCTAGGCATCCGTTCCACATCCGCGCAACTCGCATCCGCTCGGATGCAGGGAGGAAGCAGAACAGATGTGGAACGGCACGCGCAGCGTTAGTAGCATGGATGGAGAAAGGATGAAAGCAGATGCAGCATGCAAAGAAAGCATTTTAAAGCAGAAAAAAACGTTCGCAGAAGGGGACCTATCTCGGATAATAAGGATGTCTAGAGGATGCCTAGAGGATGCAAAAGGACACATAGGGGAAACCTATACTGCCTATTAAAAGGGGGAGCAACCTCAACCTGCATCTCCACTTTCAGAACAGTAGCCCTGGTGTGCAGACCTCTGCAGCCTTCATCTTCCTCTTCCTCTTCCACAGCATCCAGTCATGTCCACCATGGATCATAACAAAATCCTTTTGGTAGCCACCATCCTCCTGCCAACAGTGTGAAGCCATCTAACAGGCTCTGTGAACTCTACTATGGGAAGAAAAGGAGGCGGCCAAGAAGCGTCTGGGTCCGAAGATGGATCGGGAGAGAGCAGAGTACGGACTGTACAACAAGCTGATGGTGGAGATCAGGAACGAAGACACTCGTGCATTCCAGAACTTCATGAGGATGCCTCCCAGCCATGTTTGACGAAGTTGTGCAGCGGCTGACACCCAGGTTGACCAAGCAGAGCACAACATCCAGCCCAGCCTGGACCCTGGGCTCAAGGTGGCACTCACTCTGCACCACCTGGCCTCGGATCACCTACAGGAGCATGCAGTACGGCTGGAGGGTGCCACACAACACCTATCAGCATTGTGGTCAGAGAAGTGGTGCAGCCATCATCGAAAGAATACCTGGAGGAGCTCCTCCAGTGCCCCTCCACTGAAGAAGTATGGAAGAAAGTTGCAGAACAGTGGTATCAGAAGTGGAACTTCCCACACCTTTGGAGCCATAGATGGGAAGCACGTGGCCTGCCAAAGCTCCAGGCAAGTTGGGGTCCACTTTATTTCAACTACAAGGACTTCTTTCAGCATCATCCTCTTCGCCATGGTCGATTGCTGACTACAAGTTCAAGTACATCGATGCTTCAGGCAACGGCTCATGTTCAGATGCCCAGGTATACAACTCCAGTCACCATCACAGGAGGGGCTGGAATGCAACCTCATCATGGGCTTCCCATATCAGACCCCTGCCCAACGACACACAAGATGTGCCCTACTTCATCGTGGGGGATGACACCTTCTCCCTCAGAACCAACCTCATGAAGCCCTACACACTTCCAGACTCCTCACCCTTGAAGAGAGGATCTTCATATTACAGGCTGTCCAGGCAAGGTGGGTGGTGGAGAACGCCTTTGGCATCCTGGCCAAACAGGTTCCAGGTACTCTCACCACCATGCAGCATCGCCCAGAGACCGTGAGGAGGATCGTGGAAGCTTGCTGCATCCTGCACACAATCTCATGAGCACACGCTACCCAGTCTTGCAGAACAGGCTCGGTGACCTCCAACAAGGCAATGGGACATGGAGCCTGGGGAATGGAGGCAAGGACAAACCTGATAGACACTGTGGATGTGCAAGGCCCCAACAGAGCCTCACGTGAAGGGAAAGAAGCAGTGCAACCTCCTAAACACGGTGCAACTCCCCAGCTGGAGCGGTGGAGTGGCAAGACAGGATGGTAGTTGATTAATGGATGCTTCCTTCAGCCTGTCTCATCACACAGATGAGATTGGGCCATGTATGTTGGGTGGGCCAACAATGAACAGGGCATTTAATAAAGAGTTGTGTTTATGTTGACATGTGATGATGATTATTACATTATTATTGATAATAAAAGGGCCATAGGTGTGGCACCTGGGAGGGTTGGACCATACAGTCCCACTCTGCTTGCACTGGAGGTTTATCTATCCCATAGCTATTACCCATCCCAAAGGTATCCCTGCCCACCCCACTGCTATCCTTACCCATCCCACAGCTATTACCCATCCCAAAGGTATCCCTGCCCACCCCACTGCTATCCTTACCCATCCCACAGCTATTACCCATCCAGAGGTATCCCTGCCCACCCCACTGCTATCCTTACCCATCCCACAAACATGCAAAGGCTTAAACCATTTCTAAAAGTTTCCAACCAAGACTTTATTTAATAAATAAATGAGGCAAGTGTGTGAAGCAAAGATAAACTTTATTAATCACAAGCTGTAAAAGAAAAATGACCCAAGCTCAAGTTTCCAAAATAAAGACCACAGGTAGCCACCCAGTCTCTGGCACTCCTCTTGGTCACTCAGAGGTATGCCCAGTCTCAGGGGTGAAGGGTCCAGGTGCTGTGGAGGTGGCTGGTGCTGGAGTGCTGGTCTGAAGCATCACTGGGGTGCCTGGCCCCGAGAGGACAACAGGTGATGGTGTGTTGAGGAATGTTCTCGGATAGCTGGCTCAGCCCTGTGATGTTGTGAGCTCCTTCCTCCATGCCATGTTGTGTCTGCCCAGTACCAAGGACAGATGTACTGAGGCCAGGCTTGGCTGTTGGGGTGGAGGAAGGAGCAGGTGTTAGTGGGGCTGTCTGGTCTGCAGCTGCGGGTGAGGACTGGCATTGGTGGGCATCGGTGGCATGGGTGGCATCACTGTCGTTGGTGGCATTATTGGCATGGGTGGCATTGGTGGCATCGGTGGAAACAGTGGCAATGGTATCACCCGATGACCTGTGGCCTGGACTGGGAAGGGCTGCTGCCTGTGCTGCTGGACCTCCTGGTAGGGAGGCTGGTAGTAGGTGAGGGCCTGGTAGGTGACGGCCTGTGGGAAGCCTTGAAGGAGGGACATCACCTGGGGTGGAGAGAGCAACCTGGACTGGTGTGGGAGCAGGTGCCTCTGGGTCTGGAGGGTTGTGAAGTAGCTCGGTGATCCGGTCCTTCACTACCTGGTACTGGAGTTCCGCCATGTCTGTGAGGCGTCTGGTTGACATAGGTGAGGAAGGGCTGCTGCGGTTGGAGATGATGGAGGTTCGGTGTGGACTCAGCTGAGAAGGAGATCTACTATGCTCGCTTCAGATGGAGTGTCCCTGGATCTCCAGCAGGACAGTGTGGCTCTGGCCCTCCTGTCTGGCTCTCTGCCTTTCTGTGGAGGTGGGAGTCGGGGCGGATGCGGTAGAGCTGTGGTGGAGGTGCCGTCTCCTTTCTCCCACGTGTACCAGGGAGTCCTACATGCGCTCCACCAATGGTTAAAACACCTGTCCGCGGTTCTCCGCCGTGGCACGCTCCACAGAAACCTTGCCTGGAGACAGGAACGACTCTCGGCCGCGAAGAGGATCTAGCTCTTCAGCAGGCTGCCAGAGAGAGAGGGTCGTGAGAGGGGCTTGCTGCTGCTTGCTGCTCACTCGGTGGCGGATCTCACCCTCCAGGAGCTGCACCTGGCCATGACGTAGGTCTCTCTGTCCGTCAGCTTAACCGTGGCCTGGCCAGATTTTGAGGTGCAGCTTCCCGTTACCAGGTGTACATTTGTTTCCACCACCTGAGGAGCACCTTCCGATGTGTAGCCCAGACTCTCTGCCTTCTCTCTCAAGCAGCCTGCTTCCTTTTGGTGTCCCTTACAGCGGTGTCTCTTTCCCGCCACAGTATAGTCATTTCTCTCTCAGCCACTCAGCACTCTCATCCTTCGTGTTCCTCCTCAATGGAGTATTGCCTCCTCTCCCGTCCCGCATATGCCTCTCCTCCCTTTGCCAGGACCATGATGGGCCCTCATCAGAGGGGCTTCCAGTTTGTAGGGGCTGCTCCTCCACACACCACCACCACCAGGCAAGCAGCAGGATCATCATCATCATCTTCCATCATCATCATGATCAGTCGCAGCAGCAGTAAGGCTGGCAGGATGACAGGCGAGAGGCAGCGGCAGGCACGGCAAGGCACTCAATGCATCTGGCCAGCAGGTCTTTCCTCAGAATGGTGACCTGTTTCTGAGCTGCTTCCCTTTATATCCGCGGGCTGAGTCAATAAATCCCTCCCGCGATGCGCAATTAATGCCAGGCATCCAGTAGGCTTCCACTGTGCATCCGCTAGGCTTCCGCCTCTGCATCCGCTTCATCCGCTCGGCGTCCATTCTGCATCCGCTGTATCCGCCGCGTCTGCTTTGCTGAGGTTCCCCGGAAGCCTAGTGGATGTGCCATCTGCTCCCATCGCTTCCATCCGCTAGGCTTCCGCTCTGCATCCATTTTCCATCCACCCTGGCGTCCTCCCCCGTCCGTTCCTTTCGTGTTAATCCGCTCTGGTTATGCAAATTTTTGCCCCTTTTGAGAGCGGATAACAACGGATGGAACATTTTTCTCGTCCTCTGTGTCCTTTTTACAAACATTTTGCATCCGTTGGGCAGTGTGACAGGGCCTTAAGATAGCCCTTCAAATATTGGAAGAGTACTTTATGTTTTCCCTTAAATTTCTCTCTTTTAGGTTAAACATACCTAGTTCCTTTAACAGTTCTTCTTCGGATTTGACCTCAAATCTCCTCACCATCTTTGTTCCTCTTCTTTGTTCCTCTATACTCTTTCCAATTCTTCAACATCCTTCTTATATTAGGTGACCAAAACTAAACATAACTGACCAGCACACCATAAAATAGAATGGTCATTTTCTGTGATTTGGAGACCGTTCCTCTATTGATACAAAGATTGCATTGGATCTTTTGACATCTGGACATACTGCTGGTACATGCTTAATGAATAGTATATCAGGATACCCAGATCCTTTTGACAAATTTATTGCTTAATCAAATTTGCATAGCTTCCCATCTCATAGAATCCTAGGGTGAAAGGAATCTTGGAGGATTTCTAGTCCAACTCCTGCCCAAAGGGGAGGTTATATCATCCCAGACTAATGGTTGTCGAATTTTTTTTTCTTGAAAACCTCTGTGATGGAGCACCCACTACTCTGGCAAGCAAGCTGTTCTATTGATTAATTGTTCTTGCTGTCTGGAAATTTCTTCTCATTTCCAGGGTGGATCTCCTGTTGATGAGCTTCCACCCATTGCTTGTTGTCATGGCCTCAGGTGCTGTGAAAAATAAATTAACTCTCTCTTCTCTATAACAACCCTTCAAGTACAGGAAAACAGCTATCATCTCACTCGTAATTCTTCTAATCCTTCTCTTTATCAAGCTAGACATACCCTTAATCGTTCATCATACAATTTAGCCTCCAGATCCCTTATAATTCTTGTTGCTCTTTGCACTCTTCATAGGACCTCAGGCTTAGCATCTTTCCGGTGTCATGGTGATCAGAACAGGATGCAGTATTCCAAGTGTGGCCTCACTAGAGCAGTATAGAATAGACACTATCACTTCCTGTGATCTTGATGCTATCTGTGATAGCCCAGGGTGGGATACAAAATAAATGCGGTCATGAAAAACAGATAAAGCCCCTTTTATTCCTTCACTTTGCTTCCAACTTCCAAATATCCTTCACTGGAGACAAAAAACTCCCACATGAGCAGTTACAAGGAGGAAATGCCATTTAAACTAAAAATGCCTATAAATTATAAAGAGTAAAAAACAACACAAACCAGGCAAGATAAAGGTTTGAAGATATCCACAGATATCAGAACACACACTGGGAAGGATGCCAAACTCAGAGAGGAACAATAAACTAGAGATATTTCCATGCTTTGTTTCCAGCACTCACCCATACACATATCCATCCTCATATCCAGTTGTCACAGCTGCAGCCCATGAAGAGGATCAAGGCCTTCTCCTCCCAGTAAACCACGTCTCTCCCTTATCCTCTCCTCCCTGTGCACCCTAGGATGGAGAGGGGATGGGTCTGACTGCCCACCCAGCCTCTGCCCTTCCCCAATCTCCTCCACAACCTCCAGAGCCACACTTCCACTCCCTGTCAGCTGTTCCTCCTCTCCCTCAAAGTCTCCACCAGGGGCATGACACTATCCCTCTGTTGATACAGCATTTGAAGAACAGTATTTGAAGTATTTGCACCAAGACAAATTCCTTCTGTGTCCAATCACACTTGGCCAATAAAGTATTTTATTCTATTCTTAGTTTTGTCTTCTACCTTATTCCAGCATCATTGAGCAACTTCAAGACTGCAAAATCTGTTTTTGTCCGCTGCATCCTTGGAATGTATTCAGGGAACTGGCAATGACTGGGAAGAAACACAGTCAACTTGGGTAGGCGTCAGCAATAGGCTCAGGGAGCTGCTTGCAAGTATAGCTCAAGGATAAGTGGAAAACACTTCAACTCAGAGCTTCAAAATTAATTTTACTTTGTTCTTAAAGCATCAAATATTTCTCTTTTGCAATGTTGATTGATTATGTGCCATCAAATTGTTTTCAACTCCTTGTGATCCCTTAAATAGATTTTCTTTATAATGATCTAGCCTAAACATGGTCTTTTAAGTCTTCCAACAGAGCACTTGACACCATTTTAATGGAGTCCATTGCTACTGATTCTCCTCTCCTCTCCCCTCCCCCCTCCTCCCCCCTCCTCTCTT